>CABFKO010010881.1:0-11648 GCA_901766855.1 Panagrolaimus sp. ES5
ATTTATTTTATACATGAAATGTATATTTATTATTAATGATTTTTTATTATTGTAAATGCTTTGTATTGTTTTTCTTTTTGCAAAGAAATAAATATATTTTGTATCAAAAAAGGAATTATTCGTAAATATACAGTAACAAAAAAAGTGGTTCGCGTCCTTTTAATTTTTTAGTTTTTAAAAATTGTTAAAAAATACACTGTAACTTTTGCAGATCACAAATCAAGGAACAATGGCAACAATTGAAATTGAAGCTGCTGAGTAAGTTTACTTTAATCTTACAATATTTGTAAATAGTTAATTTAATTTTAGTGTTGTCCGATTAATTGAACAATATTTAAAAGAAAATAATTTAATGAGAACATTGGAAACTTTACAAGAAGAAACAAATATTACAATGAATACAATAGATAATTTGGATACCTTTACAAATGATATATTAAATGGACATTGGGATCTTGTGCTAAAAACAATTCAACCTTTAAAAATTCATCCAAATAAATTAATGGATTTATATGAACAAATTATTATTGAACTTGTTGAATTACGGGAATTGGCATCTGCACGTTTAATCCTTCGACAAACTGATTCTATGGCATTACTTAAAGCTGGAAATCCAGAAAGATATGCAAGACTTGAAAATATTATTTCAAAAAGTTATTTTGATCCACGTGAAATTTATCCTGAAGGTGTTACAAAAGAGAAGCGAAGACTTGCAATTTCACAATCTCTTTCCCAAGATGTTCATGTAGTCCCACCATCACGCTTGCTAGCATTATTGGCACAATCTCTTAAATGGCAACAACATCAAGGTGTTCTTCCACCTGGAACACAAATTGATTTATTTCGTGGTAAAGCTGCTGTTCGAGAACTTGAAGATGAACATTATCCAACGCAATTTGTTCGACATATTAAATTTGGTGCAAAATCTTATCCAGAATCTGCTTCATTCTCTCCAGATGGTCAATACTTGATTACTGGTTCAGTGGATGGATTCATTGAAGTTTGGAATTTTATTACTGGTAAACTTCGAAAAGATTTAAAATATCAAGCACAAGAAAATTTTATGATGATGGAAACAGCTGTACATTGTATGTCATTTAGTCGAGATTCTGAGATGTTAGTGACTGGATCAAAAGATGGAAAAATTAAAGTTTGGAAAATTCAAACTGGACAATGTTTAAGAAGATTTGAATCTGCACATACTGCTGGCGTTACAAGTGTCTCATTCTCAAAAGATCATTCACATGTTTTATCTTCTAGTTCTGATAATCTTATTCGGTAAGAAATATTTTTAAGCAAGGATTACTGTAATTTTACGCAAAAATATTGTATATGATACCGTAACTATGAAGTATTTGTATAGCTACAGTAACACATTTTATATAATATTATATTTACTTTTTTACATGACTTTATTTAACAATATTTTTTTTCAGAATTCATGGATTAAAAAGTGGAAAATGTTTAAAAGAATTTCGTGGACATTCTTCATTTGTTACTTCAGCAATTTATACAGAGGAAGAAACGCATATTTTATCAACATGTGCAGATGGAACCATTAAAGTATGGTCTGTAAAATCAACAGAATGTCAAAATACTTTTCGTGTCTCAACTACTGGTTCAACAATGAATGTTCCAGTGAATTCTGTACATCTTGTAACAAATAAACCTGGTGAAAATCAACTTTTTGTTGTATGTAATCGAACAAGTACAATTCATGTTGTAAATATTTCTGGACAGGTAAGTCCTTGAATTTTTATTATGCATTAAAAGTGTAATAATCATAGACTACTATTTTTGCATACATCAATCATAGAGTATTGTAGAGAAAACTATACTTTAAAAAATATAAAAAGAGCTTTTTTTATAAAAAATGGTAGGGTTGTATCAAATTTTTTGGTTATATAACTTATATGTATAAGTTGAACATAAGAGCTGTTATTTGAGGATGCTTTTCTTTAATACCTTATAGTTTTGAAGGTCGCTTAAAAAAGTGTGTGTTTAATCTTGAAATTCCGGAAGAAAAAACTTCTTTTCTTTGGTCATTTTTTTTTACTTTCTCTTAAAAATATTGAATTGACCAATTGAAAAGTGAGAGTTTTGGCCTTTAAAAAAAAGTCATTGAAAAAATGGCGCCATTTATGCTTAAAATGTTGAATTTTATAAACTTTTAAAAATTTGATACTTTCTCAAAATAAACTTAAAAATTGATACTCTCGACCTAATTTTATTTTTGAACACCTTCTTTTTGGATTTCTTTTTGCTTTAAAAATAAAGGGGGAACGGATATACTTGTCCTGAAAAAAAGAATAAGATGAGAGATGATGATCAAAATACACATTTAAATCCACTTATCCTAAATATTATTATTTTTCAATTTTTTTTAGGTTGTTCGAACAATGACAAGTGGAAAGCGTGAAAAAGGTGATTTTATTGCATGCCGATTATCTCCACGTGGTGAATTCATTTATTGTCTTGCGGAGGATAATGTTTTATATTGCTTTTCAATGATTTCTGGGCAACTTGAACATACCCTTCCCGTTCATGATTCTACCGTAATTGGGTTAGCTCATCATCCACATCAAAATTTATTGGCAACTTTTGCTGAAGATGCATTACTTAAACTTTGGCGGGCATAAATTTTTGATGTATTTTGTTTCTCTAAAAAAAATTTGTTTGTTTTTCATTGTTTGATCCTCAAAACCTTTGTTTGATATATCTCAATTGTCTTTGTTATTTTTTTTTACTTTATTTTTATTTTATAAAATACTTTCTTGCAAAAACAAAAATCAAAACACAATAAATAAATAAATTGTGAAAAAAAAAATGGGAAAATCGAGATTCGTGAATGAGAATCATATTTTTGAATGTCAAAAAAAAGTTAATTAGAAAAAAGGATAGAAAAAGCTTATTTTTTTAAATGCCAAAAACGTAATCGAAGAAAGAAGTAAGCGATGAAAGAACAACCAAAAATTAATAAAATGGCAAGAAAAGCAATAAAAGTTAAAATTGATTCTTGACTTAAACAAATTCCATCAGAAAAATATTTTTCATTCATCATTGAAGAAGAAGATGTTGAAGGAGAAGTTGAAGAAGCACGAATAGCATTTTCAATTTTTTGATGCATTGTAAGGGCTGCTGCCTCATTATCTGCTTTAAGATCATCTAAATCAAAGACGATAATTTTGTCAGCTGATAAATCCATGGTAAAATCAAAGGGTGATTTTGTTGAATTTGATACGGTAGCTTCAGCTGCAACATAATATGGTGAACGACGAACACGTTTAAAGCCATTGAAAGCAGATCCGGCACCACCTGCACCTGCACCAGTACAACGGGGAGGCTAAAATATTCAAAGTTTAATAAAATTTGCATAAAGCTAAAATTAATTGCTTACAGTTTTTCCGTTACACATTCCTTCAGAAATCATGCAAGTTGAAACAGCACATTGAAAATATGTTGTAACTTTATCAGCAAATTTAAAGGCATTGACTTCAGTGTAGGCAAGATTTGCAGCTTGATTATAAGATAAATCTGGGATAATTGAAGTATCAATTGAGCAGCCATGTTCATCAAGCAGTGGCTTTTTATCATTTCCACCATCTGAATCAACAAAGCATGAATGTACAAGCATTGAAAACATATCACTTTCACATTGCCATACATGAAAAAGTGGTTCTCCAACGGTGGCATAATTTACAATTGCACCATTTACAGATCCCCTTCGAACAGAATAAGTACAAAGTGGCATTTTTGCGGTATCAATTAAATCAGTTGTTGGAATTTCACTTACATCTAATTTACTTGTAACAACTGAAAAAAAAGTTTTTATATTCATGAGGAATTGAAATTTTGGGTTACGGTAGTTTTGAAATATCGAAATTCAGTCATTTCGGGATTTTCAAAATTTTAGGTTTTTAACTGTGATTTTTTTATGATAAAATTGAAATTGTCGAAATTTATGCTTTTTGGTCCCACAAAGATTAAAAAAATAAATGAATACTGTACCTTTATCAGCTTCCATATAAAAGCATGTACAACGATATGCTCGATCAACTTTGGTAATAAAAGTATTATGAAAGCTAATAATAATTGTAATGGATTGTTCAATTCCACGTTCATCAGGTGAAATTTTACGAGATCTTCGCATATTACAATCACCATTTAAAATTTCAAATTCTGCTCCAGGTCGATTATTATTACTGTTGGAATTGGAATTACCATTGTTGGATGAAGATGAAGAAGAAGTTGGAACAAAATTTTGGACACATTTATCATTTTCAATCATTCCTTTCACAAATATTCGACCATTAAAAGGTTTTTCAGTTCGAAATGTTAGCTTTACTCGATCTTCCATACAATCAACTTGTGGATCACCTATAAAAACGATTTGAATAAATTGAAAAGTTTTTTTAATAGATTTTCTAATATTTTTTTTCCTAATTTTTACAACGTCAAAAAATGTTTTTAAATTTTACATAAAAGATAGATACAGTAATTTTGATCACAAAAAAATGTTTTTGATTTTTTAAGTTTTTCAAAATATGTTACAGTACCTACAGTTTTTTGGAATAAGGTAATTTTTGCAGTAAAAATTTTAACTTTTAAATAAAAAAAGTAAGCTTTTTGCAATATTATCGTTTATAGCATTACGGTAATTAAATATAAAATTACTGTAACATTAATCAATGTTGATAAAGAAATATTAAAACTTACCAATAACCCCATTATCCAAAACATTCGTTGAAAGACTGCTTCCAGCTGCTGCATTTGTGGAAGCAACAAAGAGTCCAGCCAAAAGTATCAAAAACATTTTTTTTCAGATTTCTTTCTTTTCGAAGCACAATTAGAATTACAAATACAAAATATGGCCCTTTAGAAAGCAAAGCTGCTGGTGTTCCACAAAACCTTTCCTTACCGAAGAAGGACAAAAAAGATGGCGAAAAAGATGATGTTCTGATTTTGTGTTTGCAATATTTTTGTAAAAATTTTTTGAGGTTTTATACCTGTCTTTTTTTTCTTCTTCTTCATGATCTTCTTCTTCCTCCTTCTTTTTTTTTTCTTGGGATTGCATCCTTGAAATCTCTCTTCCTTCTTTTTCTTCCTTCAACTCCACCCCCTTCGACCTTGGCAAAAAACAATCTGTTTTTTCCCTTTTTTTTCGAAAATTATAATATTTTACAACCTCTTCAAAGCACGAACAAAAAAAGGACATAAAAAACGATATTATAAATATTAAAAACCGCAAGTATCGAAAGTTCTTTTTTCTAAATTTCTCAAAGTCACTTTCTTTTGTCCGACTTTAAAAAAACTATACTTTCAATTGTTTTTTTTAAACGAGAAACATCGAAAAAGTGAAATCTGTTTTTAATTTGTTTTCTTTCAAAAAAATGCATTTTTTCATTTTTTCGAGAAATGAATATCTCAAGGATAACGACTTTTTGGCATTTTTAATTTTTTGTAATACAATAAACTTTTTCAAGTAAAAAAACTTTAAAAAGTTTTCTTTGATGCTGGTGTTTAAAATAAATGCAATAAAACCATTTCATTCATTTTTATTTTTTCTGTTTTTAATATCTATCTTTCTAATGTCCTGTTAGTGCCACTTCCACTTGACAATTCTTATTATTGCTCAATTTTGGATATACAATATAGCAAAAATATATTTTTTTCTTCATTAAAATGACCTTCGTAGAATTTATTTCAACAAAAAAAGGAATTGAAGAAGGAATTGTATTTATTTTTATTTGTTTATTTAAAATTTTAAAATAAATATATCATAGATTTGTGTAAAGTGAGTTGTTGAACTTCACCTTTTTTTTCTTCATCTTCGTTTTGCAAAAATAGTTCTTTATTATTCCAAAGTTATCCTTGTTATAAAACAAAATATAAGTTTACTCAAAACAAATTTGAGATGATCTCAGAAAGATGGGTAAATACAAAAAGAAAGAAATCCAAGAATGATCAAAACATAATTTAAATATTAAAAAAAGCTATATAAAATTTTAACATTTGCACAATTCAGATTCCAAAATAACGCATCGCCGATTCCAAGGCTGGAAAAATGGAATATTGAATTTTTTTAAACTTGTTTTTGAAAACCTATAGTAACTTGTGCCAACAATCAGAAAACTTCATCAAAAAAACTCTCCATTTAAAAAATCGTCAATTGATTCCGATTTCAGAATTGGTTTGGAATCGGTATTATTTTTTACTATTTTTTTTAAAATTTTTATTTTTTTTCGATAAATCATTCTGATTATCAGCAATAATAAAATTCAGTCACATTACTGCCGTTTTTCAAAAACAAGTATAAAAAACGTTCAATATTCCATTTTTTCCGTTTTGGAATTCGTGATGTGTTATTTTGGAATCTGGAAAACACTGTTCAGAAAATATTTTATATGCATAATATGCAGCACCAATTGCAACAACTTCATCAGGATGCTCTTCACAACAATGCTCAGAATCTGGAAACATTTCTTTCAATAAATTTTTTATCGTTGGCATTCGACTTCCACCACCAACTTGTAAAACTAGATCAATTCCATTCTCTGTAAAACTGGATATGAATAAAGCTGATTGAATTGTGTTCCGTATTTCATTTAACAAAAATTGCGTCATTCTTTGAAATTCCTTTTGATTAATGTGAATTACGCCATCATTAGTTGGATCAAATTCATCAATGTCTAACCTGAATTTTTTTTGTAGTTTTATTATGCTTATGTATATGATAAACTTACGAACAGCTAAATATTGAACTTAAATCTTCTTTAATTTCTTGACATTTTAACATTAATTTGTACTTGTTGTGAGCTAATACTGAAATTCCAAAATTTGCATTTAATAAATTTTTGAAATAATTTATTAAAATTGTATCAAAATTTCTTCCGCCCAGTTTTGAATCCCCGGTATTTGAAATTACTTGAATTTGATTGTTTTGAATTTTGAAAATGCAAACATCCAAAGTTCCACCACCCAAATCAAACAAAAGTACGGTAGAATTATTAGGGATTGATCGATCATAAAAATATGCAAATGCCGCGGCAATTGGTTCTGGCAACAGAACAATATCATCCCAACCTGCCAAATTTGCTGCTTCCATTGTTGCATCTTTTTGGGCCTCCGAAAATGCTGCAGGTACAGTAATCACAGCCTTGGTAATTTTTTTTCCTTGAAATTCTTCTGTTTTTTGTTTAATATATTTGAGTAAATCCGATGTTACTTTTTCAGCTGAGAGTTGTTGTTTTCCATAAAATCCATCAATTTCTAAAAATACATTGTCATTTTCATGATTTATAATAAAATCCCAATTTTCATCAATTTCAATATCATTAAAACTTCGCCCAATCATCCTTTTCGAATCAAAAATCGTCGATTTTGAATGATTTCGTAGCCGATGAATGACAATTTTTCCACATTTAACATGTTTTTCATCATATGAAATGTATGATGGCAGAAGTCTTTCTCCACAATAATCCAACGGAATAGCTTGTATTCCATTTCTTCGATTTACTGCTGCACAACATCTTGAAGTTCCTAAATCTATTCCAATTGCTTCAAAGTTTGCTGTATTTAATTCGTCCTTTTGTGGAATATCGAAATCATTTTCATTTGAATGTTCAGTCATCACCTCGCCAGAATATATTTCATTTGTGTCAATGTTAAATATTAAATTATTTTCATTATAATTATTAACAAGTTTAAAATGTTCTTCTTTAAATAAATTATTTGGCGAACTTCCATAACTTTTTTGGATAATTAAAATATTTAATCCTTTCATTAATTTTTGATAAAAATTTATTGGCAATTTTTGGCCTGTTTGAAATGATGCAACTTCTTTATCTCCAATTTTAAGAATGATTTTTTCTGTTAAACAATATTCTGTTTCAAGATAAATAAGATTAGGATCACCAGAGGATAATCGAGCTTTTAAAAGACTTCCATCTGCCCGAGAATAGTCATCATTATCGTATAAAAAGAATTTACAATAAAATATTTTTCTCATTTTTTCTTTATCAATTCTTCCCCTATAAAATACAATATCGGGTCCTTTATTCAGATTTGTTTCATCCACAATTTTTAATAATTTATTCATTTCTGTTGAAAGCATCCATTGACCAATAAATTTAGCTTTTTTTTCATTTGTTATTTTCCATACAAAAATATCACCAGCCCAATATATCCAAATTACATTACCATTTATAGGTTTATAAGTTGGTGTTACCTGTGACATAACATTTAAATAACGAGTTACGGTCGGATTTGAAATTTCAACATTTTTAAATCCAAACTTTAATCCGTCTTGAATAAATTTTTTACGGATTTCATTTCCATATCCTTGATTTAAAACAATACAAAGACACCCAAATTCTTTACCATTTTTAATTTTTGATTTTATTTCTTCAAACATTAAATTTACTTTTTCGTTTTCATCAGCTTCAAAAACTATAAAAATTTGTGCAACAAAGTAAAGTTATAAAAAAGTTACCTGGGGTAATATCTAAATGAACTGGCTTTTTTTTATATCCATTGTAATACGAAAGCGTACCATTCTTAGGGTATATTCCCATAAGAATTTGCATAATTAAATAAATAATTTTCACAATTCAGTTGACTTTTTTGAATGAAAAAAAAATATAATTTTTATTACACTTTTATTTTTTGTTTATCAAAAAATGCTTCACTACTATGTTGCGGAATTAGTCTTGCTTTCCTTACTTTAAACTTGTCATTAATTTTTTTTTGGATCTTATCACAGTTAGAGAAAAAACTGATAAGTCTGAGAAAAATGCTAAGGAATTTTAGAGAGTTGATGACAGCGGTTTTAGGAACTTTGAACTATTATTTCTAACAAGTATTTTTCATAAATATTAGCTCCGATTTTTGCATAATTAAATTAATTTCCTTGTCTCTGGCCAAAAAGTGCCAAAAACGTCGGCATCTTTATATTGCCTTGAAAAGATCTTTTTACAACTGCAATTTTGTCACATTTTTTGGCCAAAATTATTATCGTTAATAATATTCTTTATTGGAAATTTTTGAGTTAAACCAAAGAAAACAACAATAAAGTTTGTCGACAAATAATAGTAATTACATACAAAAAATGCAGTAAAAAAAAGTTACAAAGATATGCAAAAACATTTTAATAAAATTTTAAAAATGCGATTAATTAAAAATGCACTATAAATAATATTATACCAAATAATACTGAAAAGTACAACATTAAAATAGTCAATTTGAATTTGGTGGTGTAAGAAGTGTTGGAGTTGTAATAACATATGAAAGCACTTGAATAAATGATGGATGGGGTAAAGAAACATGAAGTAAAGTTGGACAAAAAACCGTCGCCAAATTATGAGCTTTCATTAAATTTTCATCAGAAAATTCAATAACTTTTCGCAAATGTCCAAAAAGGGATGAAAGGGTCATGGCACGGTAGGGATCCAATTCAGATAGCTCTTTTCTGAAAAAATAAAATGTAAAAAGTTTTGATAAATTTTTTGATATCAAAAATAAAGAATTGCGTCATGCTGATGACAAACAATAAATTTATGTCTTACACGTATTATTATTATTTAATGAAAAATGCCCGTGGACAAATGAAAAAATGACAAACCTGCAAAATTCAAATATTTCTTCTTCAGGTTTTGGAGGTTCACTGATAAAAAAATTAACCATATTCAAAAAAAGAACAAATGGTAAAAGTTTCATTGGAACACTTTTAAGATATAATTTTAATAGCCCACAAACAATATGAATGTCACCAACAGCCGATAAATTAACATCAATTCCAGCATCAAATTGATTCTTCAATTCATCAATATGTGCCACAGAACCAGAAACTCGAAAAATGCCTTCTTCATGAAGTCCCCGGTCTTCAATTTCTTTATAACATTTTACCAAAACTGTTGGAACATGAATGGCATGGGCCATACAATATGCACTTAAATCAACCCCAAAAACTCCTTTGACATATCGAAGTGAAGGCTGACAATCATGAACAAAGTTTTGTTCACATCCTCGATGAATTGCATATCCACAATCCATACATTTTAGGCGTTCTTGAATGGGTCCCCAAATTAAGTCATGACAAAATCCACAATTTCTTGGAACTAAAAATATTCAAATTTAATTTTTAGAATTTCTATAAAAATAATAATTACCTTTAAAATAATATGCATTAAAGTGATGAGCCCGGGGAGGAGCTTGAAAATCAGCTTGAACTTTTTCAGCTATCATTTTTGAATGTCGTCGCCATTTTATTTCTTCTTCAACACCACCACCGCCAGGGCCATCAGTTGGTGAATTTCCATATTTTTCCAAATATTTTGTTTCAAGGCTATCTTTTACCATAGCTTTAACATTATCAAAATGATGCTTTCCATTCCAATATAATCCATCATAAGATGTTTCAAAATTATGAATATTGTTATCAAACAATACTGATAAAATGTAATATGCAGCAGATGAAAGTCGAATTAGGTATGCTCCTAGAAATGATAATTTTGAAGTTGAAAAAAGATAAAAAAAACTATATTTAGGAATATATAATTTTTAATTTACTGTTACATTGAAGTTCCGTTCCAAAATCGCCTACGAGATCGTCTGCTGCTTGAAACAAAAACTTGTGCAATTTTAAGTTTTTCCTTAATTTAAAAGACAGAAAATGTAATCAGAACTATTGAATATTGCTTTGTTATCAACTAAAAACTTAAAAATCCAAAAACCAATAGTTTAATGTTGGAAGTAGCAGACGATAACGTGTGGTACTTTAGAAGCGCTTCTGGGAGCGGTTACTGTAACTCCTTAGAATAAAGTTAAAACAGAAAAGTAACAGTATTTTGTTTTCTTCAAATGTCATCTTAGTGCAACTCAAAAAAATGTTTAAAAAACAATAAAATTAGATTTACCTTCCCCATGAAGACCAAGAATTTCTTTAGCTTGGGGATAATGAAGAACTCCATGAAATTCTTCCCCATAAAAGCTTGGGATATTTGAAAGCCGTTTTTCACGTGGAACAACAATTGGCTCTGGTACTCCACCATCTTTTAATATTTCTTCTTCAAAAGATTCTTCACCTTCATCACACATTTTTGTTTGATTATTTTTGAAAAAAAACTAAAAAATGATTAAAATTTTTATGATTCATATAAATTTAATGATTAATTTGGATCCACGGTTGTTTTTTAACTTTTTACAAGGCTTGTACTTTATTTTTAAAGTTCAAGCCTTGTAATTTATTTTTAACTTTTATTTTTAACTCATAAATAAGATCATAAGAAAAAAACACTTATGATTATTTATTTAAATTAAAAATCCAAATTTATCGATTTTTATAAATTCTTTCAAAACGTTAAACAAAAAATTTTAAAACAGCTATTAAAAACTGAAATAAAATAGATAAAAACGGTATTTTTTGCCGCCATCTTACAGCCTTACAGTACACATTTTATTACTATAAAAATTATCAAAAAATTGGAATAATTTTGACTAATTTATTACAAACTCAATCGATTTTAAAAACACAAAAAGATGAGTCATAAAATTAAAGGTGTCAAAAAAAGTAACGAGAAAAAAAAGTTTTAAAGCGGTTTATAAAAGTCAAAAAGATATATTTAAATATTAAATTAACAAATTTATTTTAT
>CABFKO010010902.1:0-11641 GCA_901766855.1 Panagrolaimus sp. ES5
GAAATACAAAGAAAAAAATATAAATAAATATTGAAAAGAAAATTTGATACGTATTTGCCCATATAAAAAACAATAAAATACTTTTTAATATAACAAGAATCAATTAATAAATAAACAAGCAACGAGTTTCTATCTATTCTCGATGAATTAATACAAAAAGACCCAATAAACCAAGGACAGCATATTTGAGTTTTGGATAATCATTCATTATAATTGTTACCATTCCAACATATGGTACAAAACCAGTTCCACGACCAACAACATCTTTATCAGTTAACCAATATTGTCCTGGTGCGTAAAGACCACGATCATCAACCTACAATGAAATAAAAATTACTGTAGCTTTAAAAAAAGTACCGTACCTGATTATGATCACCTTTTGTTAAAAATTTAATTCCACCAGTTGCATTTTCATGAACTTTAATAACGCGATGTACAATAGGAATATCTCGACCTTCAATTTTGAATACAGTAATATCACCAACACGAATGGGATCTTCACGATTATGAGTCAGCAACAATAAATCTCCACGATGAAAAGCTGGCTCCATAGATCCAGAAAGCACAACAACAATGGGAGATTCTGATCCAGTTACAACCATTAATCCTTTCCATATCATTAGAGCTGAACTAACAATCATTGCAAAGTTTAATACTTGATAGGCCACTTGTCGCTTATTCATTCGACGAATTTCATCGAACATCGGATAATCAAAGATGGCGGCCATCGTCCTAAAATAATTTTAAAATTTCGAAACAAAAATAATACACAGAAGATATTTTTAAGTATTTCAACTTTTGAAATTAAAAACAAATCAAAAAATTCAAACATTATAATTTATTTAACAAAAAAAAATAAACAAAAAAAATATGAGATTTAATTAATCAGTAGCACATAAACCAAGATAATCATCCATTAAAGTACCACAAGCAAAGAGATCATTATGATCGACACGAATGCCGATAAGTTTTACTCGAACATCATCACCAGGACGAATAACAAGAGATTCATCAGCAGTACGGTAACTGGGTGGAACACTAAGACCATCAAATTCCATATCTGGTGGAATACAATGTCTTGAAATAAAGCATGTAAGAGGTCCAATTTCACAAAACATTCCAACCTAAAAAGAATTTAAATAATATCGTATACAAAAGCGTTAAAATTATTTTAAACCACAAATCAAAGAAGTCTTTTTTAACAATTTTAAGTTCGAAAATTTGTTTTGAGAATTAATAAACAAAAAGCTTACTTTATTAACTTGAGTAACTGCAGCATCCATAACTTGACCTTTGAAAGGACGAAATACAATTGCTTTATATTTGACTGGATAAACGACAAAGCCTCGGCCTTCAAATGTTTACGATACATTAACGTATCATAAAAATACAATTAATCTTACCAGGTTGAATTAAGCCATTTCCAATTGTATCAATTGTTGTAACAGCAATAACGAAACCATATTTTCCTGTACATGTTCCTTCGACTTCATTGAATAAACGTTGTTTAACAACTTCCATTAAATTTGGACCAAAATATTTTGGATGTAATGAAACTTCATGTTGTAAAGAAATATGATAAAACATTTTTGAGTAATTGCAAAAATAATGTAATAATAATTATTATTTTTATAAAAAGTTAGTAAAGTATTTTAATTTTAGACGACGTCGCCATAGCCAAATACTTCAATTTTTGCCGAATCAGCATTCAATTTTTTTCGTGTTAGGAGAATTTTTTGGCAAAAAAATGTCCAATATTTTTTTCAAAGGTTTTTAATTTTTTTTTCAACGGTCATTTCTCATCATTTTTTTTACCTTCTGAATTGAATCCTACTTTATTTTTGTGCATCAATTCTTGAAAAAAATGGCTGAAAAAATTCGTGCTTTACATCTTCTCGTTAAGCATTCAGGTTTGTCTCTTTTATATATTATGTAAATAGACGATATTAATGATTTCATATTTTTTTAGGTTCTCGAAGACCTTCTTCATGGCGTGAAGAAAATATTACTCGTAGTGAAGCTGAAGCGATTGAAATTCTTAAAGGTAAACATTTTTTTTTCTTATTTTGGAGTGCCGCAACCACGAAAATCAATGGGGTTTCTTGTAAAGGCTCAAAAATACCTTACATTATCTAGAGATTTTTGATACCGAAAATCTCTAGATTTTGGTTTTTAAGAGTGGTGAAACTACACCCATTAGAACCATCAAGTTGCGGCAATTTTACTTTTACCGTATTTTTTTTGACTGTTTTTAATATTGATCTTTTTTTTTTCAGGTTATCGTGATGAGCTCGCCAAAATCTCTGATTCAAATGAACTTAAAGCAAAATTCAAGGAATTAGCTGGAAACTTCTCTGATTGCTCTTCAGCAAAGCGCGGTGGTGATCTTGGATTTTTTGAACCACAATCAATGCAACGCAAATTCTCTGATGCAACTCTTGCCTTAAAACCATATGAAATGTCTGATATTGTTTCAACTGATTCTGGTGTTCACATTATTCTTCGTCTTGCATAATGATGATGATGATGCTATATTTTTGATCTTATATGAAAAGAACCTCATTCTTTTTACAATCTCTTTTTTGATTTTATTTATACCGTAATCTTGTATTATTTTTTTTCTTTTCTTGTATTTTAAAGTATAAAAATGTTTTTTTAAAATCTTTTTTGCTTTTTTTGTTGAAGCCAAAATATGTATGACATTACACTACTACTACTCTCTCTATTTTTGTGGTGTCGTAATGGAAAGAGTAGTCAGTAGTAAAAGATAAAAGGATATTTATTTTTATACAAATTTTTTCGTGCATGACGTTAATCCTTAAAAAGCTCCTTATATTTTTTTTTTCTGAAGCAACTACTTTTTTTATCCCCTTCTTTCTTTTCAATATTTTTTTTTCGATAGACTTTTTTCAACAAAAATCTGAATCTTGATGGAAGAAAAAAAAAGACTTGCGCGGTTTTTTTTTTCTTCTCATCTCTTCCGGAATTTAGGTTAACATAGAAAAGATTTGTCGTTTATGCCTTTTTTTCTTCTCTTCTATTCTTTTTTGCCGACATCGACAACGTGAAATTTAAAAAGAGAAGAAGACGAAAGAAGACCATAACAAAATGTCGTCGTCTGATGGAGGTCTGGAGCTCCATCGAAGAAGAAAAAGTGAAAGAAGAGAGAAAGGATTAATGCCACCTTTTTACATGCCTTGGCTTTTTGATGATGACATAAAAAAATATATATATTTATAAAAATTAAGGTGAAAGTTGCGCAGAAGAAAAAAATAGGCGGCGTCTGAAGGAATACGAAAGAAAAAAAAATAGAAAGAAAAAAAAGTACGTTTCCATGGTTGACAAAAAAAATTAGTTAAAGAGAAAGAAAAAAGAGTTAAAGGAAATGAAAGATGAAAGTAGAAGGAAAGAATATTAACAACAACTACGGCAGCAGTGTCAACAGCAGCAGTTATTCTTTAAGAAAATGAGACAAATTTTTGTTAAAAAAATTTATTACTATTTTTATAAAAATAAGTAAAAAGGTAAGTGTCTGTCTCATGTAAAAAGTAAAGTTTGATTTGTTTTTGGCTTTTTTTAAATTAAAAATGTTGAAAAATAAAAAAAAACTATAGTTTTATACAGTAAGATTTTTAATATTAGAATTCCGAAATTTTAAATGATTCAGTCTGAAAAACAATTTTAAGTTCATCTTTAAAAATTTGCATATTTGTTGCAAAAAATATTTTTCGCCATTTCGTTTTTTTCAAAAGCTTTGATTTTTTAAAACTACAGTATAAAAACAACATTTTTAGAAACTTCAAATGATCCTGAATCAAAAAGCAGTAAATTTTGGTTTAAAACTAAAATTAGTAAATTCTTCAAAATTTACTAATTTTTTTAAAAAGTATAACATTTTTTATAGCTACAGTATAAAAACAAAATTTCCAAACGAAATCGTTCAAAATTTCGGAATTCTAATTTCAAAAAGCTTTTTGTAGAAAAATATGTCTTTTGCTTTGCAATAATTTAAATTTAAAAAAATGCCAAAACTGAATTTTTGTTCTATACAAACTACAGTATGAAAAATTTGAAATAATCCATCATATTTCATACTGTAGAAAAAGTTCAGGTCAACTTGTTCTAATAAATTTTTTTCTGCAAAATAAAAAATTCCATAAATTCTATACTAATTAACGTTAATTTTTTCTTCCTTTTTTTGCTCTTATCGAAGGATCATATTATTTCTCTTTCATTTTTTTGGGGATAGTTAAAAGCAACGCTTTAAAAAAAATTAATTGTGTTGCAAAATTAAAAGCCCTTATTTTTTTACCTTTCTCTTTTATTCTCCAAAAAAAAGACGGCTTATCACTTTTTTTTCAACTTTTTTTTAACCTTTAGATTATACTTTTAAAATGTGTTCCCCCCTCTTTCTTCTTTTTTTTTACCGCAGCAATGTATTCATTTTTTCAATTCACTTATTTCTATTGTCTTCTTCCTTAGTCTTTTCTCGACGATGATGATTGCATTAATTGCAATCAACTATTATTCTTTTTTTTTGCTATTAATTTTGCTTCAACAACAATCAAAAAAAATTAAATGAAGAAACTAGAAATCAAAGGAAGAAGAAGAAGAATGTCGTTTTCGTTGCGGTTGTTCAGAATCATTTCATTCAACAAAAAAATGTAAAATAAATATATTCAAAATCGACCAAGAAAGAATGCAATTGTGGTGGTGATGGTGGCAGCAGCAGAAAAGGCGATCAGTTTTGTTAATGGCGGTTGCCGCTGTTTTTCTTTTTTTTTCTCCTCTTTCATCTTTTTCTTCTATTTTTTTTTGATTCCCGCATCAAAAATAAAAAATGCGCCCCACATTCATTTTTTTTGTTGCTGATGCTGCGCAAAACCAAAATCATTGATGTTGCAGCTCCTGCTGCCACTTTTTTCTCTCTTCTCCTTCATTCCCATCATCCTCGTCTTCTTCTCCTTCAATTCCATCAAATCAGGTGATTGCTACAGGCAATTCTTTTCTCTCTCTCTTCCCATTATATTTTAAAAATAATTTTGAAGACAATGACGATGACAAATGATTGGATTTCTCAGGATATTCAAGAACACAAAATATTTTGTTTTCTTCTTCATCTTTTTGAGTTGAGATGCGGTTTCTTTGGTTGCGTAGCTTATTGATAGAAATTTAAAATTTCATAAAGCTAGGCGACTAAAGCAATTGCATTAAAACTCTCAAATTACTGTAATTACTATTACTCTCAAAAATTAAATCAAATTAAACTGTATTCTTCTTCTTCCTCCAAAAAAAAGAAATTCAATAATAAAAATCAACAACAATTAAAAGAACTACATATACTAAATTCCTACTACATATAAAAATTTCTATTATTATTATTTTATTCTATCAATGATATTTGCCTAACAGTGAAATGAATTAAACCGCAAGGGCACCTTCTTGCATATGAAGTTCAAGTAATTTCCAAGCTGTTGCAGGATTGTATTCTTCCATATCACGGCACATTACCCAAACATGATGAACTCGAACAGGTTTGTTCTAAAAAAATTAATTAAATCATAATTACAGTATACATGCACAAAAACGTACGGGATCTCCTTGAATAACTTTTCCATCAGCATTTTTAACAACATTTATCATAAATACTTGAAATGTGATAACAATAACAGGGCCTTGATCCATCATTTTACCCGAAACCATTTCAACTTTGCTAATATCAATAATACGTGATGAAGAAGTTGTAAATAAAGATTTTTGATATTCTTTAATAACCGATGAAAGCATTACAAAAGCTCTTTCATGACACCAATCTTCGAGTACTTTAAGATCTCCACGAATAAATGCTTCTAAAACATTTGGAATCACTTCTTTTTCACAAAATCGAAGCCATTCAGTTTTATCAAATTTTGGATCAATTTTTGCAATTTCTGTTAGAACTTCTGAGACTTCATTTGAAGAACTAAATACAGATCCAACACGTTCTGTAACACCACGAAGAAGTCGAACAGCAAGATTTTCACTTTCATCATAACGAATCTTCCAATCAAGAACTTCTAAAAATATAAAAACAAATTATAAAAGATTACTGTAATGCAAATTATTAACTCACTGTTGTAATATGAATTATTTTCAGAGAAATTTTTCCACCCTTGATACCATCTTGATTCTTTGTGAAGTTCGACATCAGTAGCTTCACTAAAATTATCAAAAGATTAAGAAATATTAAAACCCTTATCAAAACAATTAACGTTTGTACTACAGTAATCTTTTAAAAAGACTTACTCATTTGCTTCAACAGTTCTATTTGCAAAGGCACTGGTTGAAAAGTCAGCCGAACGCATTTTTAATTCTTCTAAAAAACAGAAAAATCTTTCCATTAAATAAATTAATTTTTTAAAAGCTAAAATCTCTTACGAGGTCTGGAATACATTCTGACATCAGCAATATTATCAATTTCACGTTGTACAGATTTTGCAGTCTATAAAAATGGGGAATAATTAAACCACAAAAATATGAAAGATAAAAAAGTTACCGATGAAACTTGTTGATAAACTTGTGTATCACCAATATCTTTGGCAGTTTTTTCAAGAAATTCTGCAGCAACTTTTGCTTGTTTGAGAGCTTCTTGTCCAGCAACAGAAAGCTTTTTACCAGCATCAGTTTTTTGTAGATCTGTTACAACCTAAATATTCTTGTTTAATAAATGTTGCTTCTGATATCAATATAATCATACTTTTTCAAAATGATCTTTAAATTCTTTAACACGATGTCGGATAACTTCAGTACTTTGAGCTGTTTCTTGTTCGACTTTGTTCTAGAATGTTTAACAATAAAAAAATGAAAAGTATAACAACAAAGTAGCTTACAAACTTTTGACGAGCTTCTTTTAAAGCATCTGCTTCATTCAATTCTTTCAAACGTTCATTCAAAATCTTTTTATGTTCCTAAAAAGGTATTAGTTAAAGCTGTGAGAGATAAAGCTTCCAAACAAACCTGAAGATCTTTATTCTTTTGTAATTCATCTTTTAAAGTATCCACAAATGTTGTAAAAAAGTTTTTAGGTTTTGGATTTTCTGCACTAAAGCCTCGAAAAGAATTCTGTTGCAAATGAGCCTAAAAGGAAACAATGATGTAAGTTTTGAGAAATGAAGCATATAATATACAAACCTGATTTAAAAGAACAAGGCGATTGGAAATAGGTTTTTGAGATGAAACAGTTCCTAATCGGGATATCTGTATTGCACTTCTTATTACTTTCATAATTATTTACTAATTTAATTAATTAAAAGAAATAAATGAGAAATTTTAATGTTGAATAGTTGAAAAAAATCAGCAAAATTTGTGAAATTTTTTTTATTTTTTTAAGCTTTTTTCGTGTTAAGATTTTTTTAGTGTTTAACGTTCAAAAATGAGTGTTGCACACAGTGTGAGGTAACTTTACCGTGGTAAATTTTTTTCATTAACAAATCGGTAAATTATGAAAATTTTGTAAATTTACTAGATAAATCCACCAGTAAATTCATCGATTTTTGAATTTACCGATAAATTGCACAATGCCTGAAATTCAACAATTATTTCGCACTTTAGTAAAACTGTAAAAATTAATGAACAAAAAAAAGTTATTTGCAAAATCATTTTTATTTCCTGATTTCAAATTTTCTGCTTCACAAAAAGTAAGAAAACAATTTACAAAAAAATCAGCGTACAAAGAAATTACCAATCCCTCCAAAATAAGATATCAGGTAATTTGTCCTTCAAAATTTCATCAAAATTCTTTTTATGTTCTTCAGTGACATTTGCCCGAAATTTAACAATAATTTCGGCATATTTGGTTGCGTTTTTCTAAAAACGATACACTTTTTCCAATTAATAATTGTTTTTATTTTACCTGTAAAAATTCAATGAAATGCAAAACATCAAAATCTTCATCGATGCCTAAAAGTTGAAATTTTTGTAGCTTTATTTTTCGGTGCAGTTTTGACAGATTTGTTGAAGTTTGGGGCGTGAAATGCATGTTTAATAAACTAAAAAAATTTGTTTTTTTATTATTTGTGAGTACATTTTTGATGTCGTCGTATTTTTACGCCAAATTTTAACCGATTTTTTGACGACAAAAATTTGCATAAAAACAAAAATTGACAAAAATTTGCATAAAAACAAAAGTTGACAAAAATTGCGTAAAAACAAAAGTTGAAAAAAATTGCATAAAAAAGTCTTGTTAATATTTAATAATTTCGTTGCAGCTGCATATTTAAAAAAATACTTACCTTATTTCTTTGGCATACTGTAACATGGAAAGAATTTTGTCAGCAGGTAATTCCACATTGTTTGCAAAAACAATGACCAAATCAAAAATTACACATTTTAATTTTAGCTTTGATAAAAACTCGAGTTCAGAAAACTGCAAAACTTGGTCCGTTAAAATTAAATATTTAATATCCAAAATTAATGATGGAAGCAAATCTGAGAATAAATAAACTGAACTATGAGGGTAAATGATTAAAGCATTTGTGATTGCAATTTTCATGGGATGGAAAAAATTTGCATGATTTGCAGTGATAAATAATGACTGTGGATAAAAGATTGGATTTTCATTGCTGCCTTCTAAGATTGTTAAACTGTGGCAAATTGGTAATTTTTTTAATTTGAAGCTAAATAGAGTTTTTGAAGGACGCTGAAATTTGCATAATCTTCAAAATATGTGACCATTGGTGTTGAAAAAGAGAAGGATTGCAAAATTGGTGGTTTTAGGTTTCGTTTTTGAAAAGGTTTGGAAATGCTTTTCACTTTTTTCACCAAAGGTTTATAATAGAAGTTGATCGGAGTCTTGACAGGAATAATATTGATTTTCTTCGGAATTTGCATATCCTTGAATTGCGTCGGAAAATTCTCCATCACCCATGAATACCTTTTCATATACTGCTCCATGCTGCCGTAATCCCTCTCAAAACAAAGCCCATATTTTATTATCACTTCTTTGTTTTTTGAAACAACTTTTAAAGCTCGATCCAACACTGTCCTGGCATCGTCAATCCGATTTCCAAAATCTTTCTCAGCTTCGATTGTGTCAATCCACCATTTTGAAACATCTCTTCCAGCTTTTCCTTGCTCTTCCAATTCTTTTCTGAATTTTTCTCTGGCTTTGGAATTTTCAATAAAAAATCGACAAAATCTTGAACCAACGCATAACAACATTTTATGCAAATTTTTGGCTTTGAGATATTTCAAATATATTATCCATGGCTTCTTCGAGCAAGGCATTGCACCAATGCAAATTTCAAAATTCTCAATGATATACTTTTGATCGTAGTTTATTTTGATTAAATGCTTGAAGGAATAACAGATGTCATTTGTTTCATTAAATCCATCTTTAATTTCATCAAAAATTTTACAGGATTCATTGTATCTTTTCATTATTTCTTTTGGCACTGGAGATACTAAAATGCAAAGATTTTTTTAAAGGGGGAGATCCACCTCAAACAAATTTTTTTTCACGGATTCATTGGAGTTGCAAAAAATGCAGCTCCAAAGAACCTCCAATCGTGTCGAGACCATCAACAAAAATCTAGAAAAAAATTTGTTTGAGGTGGATCACCCCCTTTAAATCAATGTAGAGGTACTGTATGCAAATTTTAAATTTTTAAACACATTCCCATTTTTTACTATCATATGCCTCCAAAATGTTTGTTATTATCTTGTCATGCCTTGATAAAAAAACATTAAACTCAATTTCTGTATTTCGCAAATAGTGCATTTTTAAAAGAGAAAACTTACGTGAAAAAAACTTTTCTGATTTCTTAAAATAATTTTGATGATTATGAGGATGAATCATCGCTTCATATAAAAATTCTGTTGAAAACTCTTTACTCTTTGGTGCCACAATTTCTGGAAAGAATTTATTTGCGTCATTCCAAATCAGGGATCTTCCAAATTTTCCATGCTAAAATTTATAAAAATTGACAAATTTTTCCAACTAGATTTTGTTAAAAAGCAGCAAAAATATCGAAAAAAAAATGCATGTCAAAAATTTTACAAAAAATTATTTCAATTTTTTAAACTTTAAATGGTAAAATTTGCATAAAATGTTATTCGGGTAAGGAAGTATACTGTAAACATACTTTCATGGTTTCATAACTGTGATCCAAAAAATGGATAGAATAAAAATGAGTTAAAGCGAGTCTTTTAATTTTTCTGAGTTGTGATTCTTTTTCGCTTTCCCGATAATCTTTGTAAGAGGAATCGGATTCGACCCTAAAATAAAATCTATAAAAAATTTGCACAATAATCAAAAATTATACCGTAACCATTCCAACCACAAATAATTAATAACAGTGAACTTTTTTACAAAATCTCTAAATAACTTTCTTATTTGATTCAGCGTTGAAGCATTTGAAACCTTGTTTAATAAATCTTTGGCAGCTTTTTCGTATTTTGGTGATGGATATCGGACTTTTTCTTTTGTTGTTGAATAATCCATGATTAATATGGTTTTTTCCAAGGCACTTTTCACTGTATATGCCACAAAAATGTAATTGCCAATGAACGATGCAAAACGGCACAAGAAATTTTATTGATCTGTTTTTTTAGCAATTATGTAGTTCATTTTTTTTTCAATTTTTCAGGAAACTACTTTGTTTTTGCTTTTGAGAGTGACGACAGAAATAATTTGTAAAATAAAAACTAATTAAATTTAATCATAACCAAGCAATTTAAACTCATCGATAGCCCAAAAAAATTAATTTTTTATATCAGGATTTATGGAGCAAAACCGAAATTTTGTTGTAAATAATTTAGCAAAATAAAGAAACAAATAGTTCAACTTTTATTAGGTTGCAAAAGATTTTTTTGTATCATAAAAATTCTACCGTAGCCGTTTTTGAATGTCTCTTTTCTTCAATTTGTTGTTTTTAAGCAGTATTTTGTTTGAAATAATTTTTAAATGATTCTTTCAATTTTCAGACAACCATAAAAATGCCATCATGCAAAAACAACCTTTTCTCATACAGTTTTTCAAATTTTTTTGTAACATCCGTTTAAATTTTTTAAAACAGATGAAAAAAATTGAAATAAAAATGTTCACACTTTTTGTTCATCTTTTTGATTTACAATTAGTCTTTATGATGTTTTTTCAACAGTTTCTACAAATGCCCGATTAAACTTTTCATAATTACCAAAAAAAATTATGTTGAGAAAAAGACTAAAAGGAAAAAATTTTATGGCTTTGTTTTTTTCGCCTTTTTTGACAAATTATGTATGAGTGAACATGACAACGGTAGCCTTTTTTTCTTTGTTCCTTTCTTTTTACCGTTCTTTCTTGTAATCTAATAAAAAAAAGAAGAAAAACAGATAATATCATTTTTTTCTTGTAAGGGTACCAATAATCTTTGAGCAATAATCTTACAGCTTTTGTTAATTCCGCTCCCATACCTTTAAGCAAAAAATGATATAACTCTTTTTGCCTTCAAGTTATGTGTTTTTTTTTCTTGCAGCAGCAGCAGTAAATGGCCCGACCTTTTTTTATATTTTTTTTTATTGAAATCTATGACTGATTTTTTTTGTTTCAGTTTTAGTTTTTATATTTTCAGTTCCACTTTTCATTTTGGCAATTGAAGAAAATAACTGAAATTCATTTGTTTTT
>CABFKO010010913.1:0-11631 GCA_901766855.1 Panagrolaimus sp. ES5
TACATACCTTTTTAATTTGCATATTTTTATAATAAAAAAATATAATAAACTAAAGAAGAACTTTGTGATCAAACGCGGGATCTCTGACGAAATAAAACATTTTGGAAAAATTTTGAAGCAACGCAAACAAATTTTTTTTTCAAAAATATGCAAACTCTGCCTTTAAAAAAAATCAAAAAAGTTCGGTTTTTCAAATAGTTATTTTTACAAATTACTGTAACAAAAACAGATTTAAATTTTTTAATTTTTTATATCAAAATCGTGAAAACAATGCTGACTGAAATTTTGACACTTAAAGAATATAACCGTGTTTTTAAAATCTAAAACAATTTAGTTTAAAAAAATTTTGCGCTTATTTGTTATCGGACATGTTCAACATGTTGTCGTCTACGTTTTATTCGAAATTCGTATATTAAAATGAAAGAATAAGAATCATGCACTTTTCAAATTTTGTTTCTTTTTTTGTTCGTATTTGGTTTGAGAATTGTGTTCTTTTTTTTAAATGTTTAACGCTTCAAATTGGGCTCTTTTTTGTATTTGATTTATTAATTCATTTTATAGTGAGAATGTTATCAGCTGCAAAATTACCAGATAAGGGTGTATAAAATAACGTGTAATTGTAAATATTTTAAACTTATAACCATGATAAAGATAATTTTAGATGGCAACAAAAGATGATTTTTTATCTCTGAAAGATAATCAAAAAGTCCTTGTTGTTGCTAAATTTGAAAATCAATTTAGTAATCTTAATTTAAATCAAAATCATAAATTCTTTGATAAAAATTTAAGTTTAAAAAGTTTTACAACTGATAACAAAAAAGTTCAAGATTACGGTAGAATAAAAGCTGCAATCATTTTTAAAACATTTTATTTATTTAGAATGAAAAAAACACTAACATCACGCTTTCTAAATCTCAATTTTTCAAAAAAGTTAGCGCATTATTTTATTTTGCGTTATGTATTAAAAAAAATGATTAAATATTTTATCACAGACGTCATGACGTAAAAAGTATTTTTGGAAGCCTCTACAAAAAAGGATTGCAGCTATATCAAAACCGTTAGATTTTACAAATGATTATGTTTCACAAGCAAAAAAAGATTCAAGTTTATGGAGCAAATCAAAGAATAAACATTTAAGATCATGCTTTCTAAATCTCAATAGTGATTCTGGAGAAAAAGAGAAACTTAAAAAAGCCAAAAGTGCCAAAAGTAGCACTCTTTCACTTCATATTGCTGCATATGAAAATTCTGTTGAAGCTTCACTTGATTCAGATTTTTGTAAAAATCAAGATTTGGAAAATAAAACTGAAAATAGAAGTTTGATTAATAAGTGGCAACCTTCTAAACATTTTTTTTCTGGGTTACCTTCAACATTTCAAGTAATGTTAACCATCGATTATTTAAATTTTAACTTTTGTGAATTTTCGATTTACATGAATCCATTTGAATTTCCAAGACAGCAAGAAAATGAAGGAACAACAATAACCCCAGAAGTTGCACAATTTAAAGCATCTCAAAAATTGCTTAATTCAAATCAATCAACCACTTCAGAAAGAGACCGTGATGATGATAATTTCATTGAAAAAAGTAATCGAGTATAAAATGTGTTCCATCCAAAAAACCTTAAATTTGGGGTTTTATATAATTTTAAAAAGTTTCCTGCAAAAACAACAAATTTGATTCTCTTATAAATATGTGACACATTTTATACTAAATTTTATGCAAATTATTGAAAAACATATGAACAATCTGAAACATTTTTATTTTTCTTTCAGCTTCAGGTAATCTAAAACATATTATTATTGGATCAACGACTGCTCCCATGGATGCTCGATGTGCTGATTGTGATCGTAAGTTTATTTTTAAATTTATGGGATAAAGGTTGCACTATGGGATACTGTATATCTTCATTTTGGATACATTATTTTCATATTTTTTTGACTAAAATTTACAAATTACTGTAATAAATTTTTTTAGAACAAGTAGAAGGTCGTGCAATTTTTGTTGAAGATAAAGTATATCATCGAAATCATTTTCGTTGTGCAGAATGCCAATTATCAATTCGTCACTTCTATTATTTATCAACAGATGAAAAGCCACTTTGTTATTCATGTAAATCTCTACAACACCCACTTTGTAAAAGTAAGTTTTTGATTATTATTATTTTCTGATACCGTAATCTTCAATTTTTTTAGGATGTAATACATTTGTTGGAGAAACATTTATTCGAGCTGAAAATCAATGTTTTCATTTGGATTGCTTTGTTTGTTCTGGTTGTAATAAACCATTTCCAGGTTTGTATAATTTTTATTGTTTCATCAGAATGACGTAATACATATTTTTAGGTGGTGAATATGTAATTCATGATTCAAAACCATACGATATTGATTGCTTTTGGGGTCAAACAATTTCATCTGCAAATTCAACAATGCCAAAATAATACTTGCTTTTCTTTGTTTCTTTGCTTTGGTTTTGATTTAATAGATGAAAAAATTAATTGAAATTTTTTGTGTGTATTTTTTTATTGATTAAAAAATATTTCTTTAAGCTATTTTCTCGTGCCCCAATATTAAATTGTTTGTATTTTACTAAAAAATATCTTTGCTGAACTTTCCTATTGATACAATACTTTTTTATTCGAACAATATTTTCTTAAATTATTAAAACTTTTATTGCTTTCTTTTTTTGTGCTTCTACTGAAAGATGACGAATTTAAATCCTGCTTCAAATGGACAAATAATGTTACATGAATTTCAACAACTTCAAAAAGCTGCTGAATCTTCTCAATATCTTCTTTCGAATTCAGCATTTTCATTAAACTTTAATTTTAATTTTGGTTTTCTGAGAAAATTATTTTCAAAAAATGGAAAAAAGAAATTTGCGGCTGCTTCTGAAAATGAAAATTTAAATCGGTAAATATTTTTGTTATTATTGTATTATTTTTAAAATTCACATTGTATTACTTTTTTTAGATCAATTGTTAAACCAACGATAAATCTTGAAGCTCAAATTGCTGATGAAAATTTATCAAATCCTTCTGATTTTGCTAAAATCAATGAAGCTGGTTTACTTTTTATCAAACGTGAATCTCCATCAATATATCAATTTTCACAAAAATTTGTTCAAGAATTTAAACCTTTATCAAATACCGTATCCTTTATCAATACAATTTTTGAATCTTTAACTCCAATTTTGGCAACAACTCAAAATGGATTGATTGGAATTTTAATTGAAGAAGATGATCTCAAAATTCCATTGTTACAATGTTTTACAACTTTTCTTAAATCAAAACCTACGAAGAATGGCCGAAAATATGAATGGCAATCTCCATTAATTATTAAAGCAAATGCCGTGGCATGGTTGAAATGTGATTTGGATATTACTGTTAAACAACAAAATGCAAAAAGCAAAACTATCGAAGCTCAACTCAATTATTATTCATTTTATTTTCCAACTGTTCACGAATTTGATAAAGCTCTTTTGGATTTGGATGCAGAAGTCAAGGATGGAGAAGGTACACTTTTATAAAGTTCAAAATTTGTTTTTATTTTATCTTTGATTTTTTTTGTATGGTTTTATTTCTGTTTTTGTAAATAAAATTTTTCTTGTTGAAAAAAAGTATACTGTAGAAAACAATTCCGTTTTTTGATACTGCAATTAGCATAAACAAAGGCAGTGATTGCAATGACATGGCATATGAAATCGGGCAAATCTATTCTTGGTTTGTCGATCGATATTCATCAATGTTTTTTTGGGATACAACTCTTTTATAAATGGCAGACCAAATATTTTGAGAAAATGCCTGTGAGGCAAAGATCTCAAAAACTGGCAAAAACACTTTTTATATTGATTAAAAATATTTTTTATCTTTATTTTTCGGATAAACGATTCTTGCTCATTTTGTAGAGACTCTTTCTATACCACAACTTTTCTATCATAAAAAATTTGCTTCTTTTACACCTTCCAGCAACAATGAATTTGGTTTCTCGAACAGAAGAAGAGCGACAACAATTGTTGAAGCAAGAAAATGAACAACTTCGAAAAAAGAGAAATTCATTTTGGTTTCGACGTTCATTTTCATGGAATTTGAATTTTCTCATGTTTTGGAAAATCGGTTACAAAAAATATTCAACAACTGCAGTAACAGATAATTATAATCAGTAAGATTTTACCTACATTTTTTAATAATTATGCAAATTTTTATAGCTCAATTGTAAAACCAAAGGAGAGTGTTGCTGCACAATTTCCAAGCACCGATGAATCAGATTCCATTTGCATAAATAAAATTAATCAAGCTGGTTTACTTTTCATTAAAATTGGTGAATGTCCACCAATCAATAAACTTTCAAGAAGTTATATCCAAAAACTTAAATCATATTCAAATGTAATTGAATTGGTTGAAAATATTGTTGCTTCTTTAAAAACAGTTTTTACGGCATCTGATGGTGGTCCTGTAGCACTTTTAATTAATTCAACCGATTTAAAATCTTCTTTATTGGCTTCTTTTAATGCATTATTAAATTCTAAATCAACAAAAGATAAAATGGAACAACATTTTCATGTCCCTTTAATTACGAAAGAAAATGCCGTGGCATGGATGAAATTTGATTTTATTTCGGAGATCACGGTAAATGAACGATGTATTTTTGGAAGAAAAAATATTGAAATTGATTTCAACTTTTATTCATTTTATTTTCCAACAATTCATGATTTTGAAGATGCTTTGATGTATGCCGAAAAGAAGGATGCCGAAGTACAGCCAAATAATAATGCGGAGTTGTAAAAAAAAGATTGTTGTTAAAATTGTGTGTTGAAATTTTTATTCTACAGTCATTGTTTTTAATAATTAATTTTTTATGTTCGTTTGGACGAAGTTAAAAAAAATTTGATTTATCAGTGATTTTTTTACAAAACATTGCTCGAAAATTTTTTGAAGCAAAAATGATAAAAATGTTTTTTATTACGTTTTATCCGTTCAATTGGTTACTAATTTCTGCGGCATGACATTTTTTGTAATAAAGAAAAAAGCTCCGATACAAAAACATAATTTATCGATGCCATCTGATAAAAGTCAAGGTGATTGTTTTTATTTAGTTAAGATAATGAAAAAGTTCATTTTGGTATTCTTTGTTATTGCAATAATACGATGATTTGCTTTTTTTTATTTATTTATACATTGCTTTTTCAATTATGTTTTAGTCAAACTTGTTTTCGATTTTGCGAAATTACATTAAGAGAGGGATATTTTAATGCAATAACTGAAAAAAATATAATGTTTTTACATCCTCAATTTTGTTCCCATTTAATTATAAATGCATATTGGGAAAGTTCAAATGTAAGTTTTTATTTAAATAATTTTAATAAAACCAAATGCATTTTTTTAAAAATTAAAAAAAGATCACTCTTTTTTTTTAAATTTTCAAATGTTTTCAAAAAGATAGTGGTTATTTAAACGTGTTTTATCATTTTTAATAAAAAAATTAAAAAAATTTTGGGGTTGCTGGCAAACTTCAACGCGCTGGCAAACTTCGCGGCCGTGGGGTTGCTGGAGACTCTGACGGGGAATTGATTTTCTATTGATTTGAGTCTAACTAAAAATGTACAGGACATCTAAGGGAAGATATTGGAAAAGTTTCACGCAAAATAGTAAAAAGTTGATAAAGTTCTAACAAAAGTTTAAGCATTTCTCGTTTCTATTGCCAAAAAATTCCGCTGTGAGCACCAAACAATCTGATGTACAACATTTACAGGTTGTCAAAGGCGAAAGTAGCAAAGTATCGAGATTCAATACAAATTACTGCATGACTATTTGATAAAATCTGTAATGGTTGCTGACCCATAAATATTTGTCATTAAAGTTATAACAAATCGAAGGATAAAAGATTTTAAATAAATAAAAATAAAAAATTTTTATAAAAATTTTGATAGGAATAAAATTTGCATATACATGTTTCGCCAAATTTCATAAAAGAAAAATTGAATTCGTATTTTAACAATCTCAGAACTGCTGTTAAAAACAAAACTATTGCTGTAACAGTTGGTGCAAAAAATACGTTAACTGAATATTTTGATTATGCAAATTTTAATGAAAATGTTGATTTTGTTGCTTTGCAATCGGATCGAATTTTAATGGATTTACATTCGCAAAATTTATTTTCTGCAAGGCAAAGAGAATTAAATCAACATTTTCGTTATCCGAGAGATGAAGTTAAATTGGTAAAACTATTATGTAAATTTGTAATCAATGATGTGTGGTTTTTACAGGGATATTTGGCAAATAAATGGATTAGCAAGGGATTTCCAAAAAGTAAATTATTGATTTTTGTGGATATTACGAGATATATGCATGAACCACGGATGAGGGTAAAATTTGTATATTATAAAATTTTTTTAAATACCTGCATTTTTTGTAGACAATTTGGAGTTCCTTAAACAATTTCGCTGGAGTTTTAATTGATCAAATCCATGATTTTAAATATCCAGAGAAAAAATATAATGAAATGATTGATAGCATTAAAAAGTTTGAACAGATTCAAATTTGCCCTTCTGATGCAACAAGGGCAAACTTTTCCCTAGTAGAAAATGCAGAATTTTTGAGAAATAATTTAACAAAAAAATATCAAAACTATGATAAAATTGAACTCCAAAAAGCATATATTGATTCAAACTACAGTGTTATTGTTCCTGAAAATGACTTTGAAAAAATGTTACGTTATTTTCAAAATTTTGATAAAAATGATACAGCTTTAATTCTTTCTATTTTTCTTAATAATTTGCATAATTCGAATAATACAGGTAAAAATTTTATAGCAAAAGTTCGTGGATAAGAAATTCTGATGCCATCAAACCAAAGATAGAGATTAGATATCGTTAAATAAATTAAAAAATAAAAAGCTGTGGGATGTTTTACATAAAAAATAACAATATTTTAGATAATATTTATTGCATCAAATATTATTAATATTATTCATTTACATAATTTGCAAGGAATTGAATTAAGCTTTGATGATTCCATGAATCTGGAGTTCATTAAAGAAATTATATCACAAATTAATTCAATGAAAAACATTGAAATCGGGCTTCAAATGGGTGTTTTTAAACTTTCAGAATCGTTTATTCCAAAAATAAATAAAAATATTACATGGATAACACATAAAATTAATTCTTTAAGTGATGCTTCATTGGCAATTTTTTATCAATGGGTTCGTTTTAAGCAAATTTTAAAGTTGTCGAATTATTGCAGTAATATTTTTAGGATAAATTACATAAAAATTACGGCTTAAATTTGGCCAAAGTTATTGTAAAGTTTTCCCCAGGAATTTGGCAACAAAATGCTGCTTCCCCATTTCCGACCTTACAAGGAAGATGGAAATATTTAGAAAAAGAAAATCCTGAAAATGATCTTTTGCTTAATCGAAAATATTTATGTTTAAATCAAACAATAAAAGAGAATATACCATCCCAAAGTGATATGCATAATTTACCATTGATTGCAACAATTCGAGAAAATTTTGAAAAAAGAAAAAAGAGTTTGGCACCGTATCAAAATGAGTAATGGTATATGATACATTATTTTATGATGGGTATGCAAATTACAACAGATTTATTTTATATTCGATATGAAACAGCAGAAACAACGGAATATAAAATTAAAATTGCTTTGAAGCATAATTTTGGTTGAATTGCTATTGAAAGAATTAATGAAGATGATATTGATGAATTTTGTAAAACCAATTTAATCAGTTGTTATGTTTCAAAATTTGCATAAATACTTTTGAATGCTATGAAACTTTACAAACCTAAAAGCATTTTTCCACATTTTACTCTTAAAATGACATCACCTTTGTCTATTTTTGTTCCTTCCTCTTTTTTCACACTTACTCTTTGCTGCTGTTGTGAAAAATCAACTCTTTCAAAACAGAGTCATCAGACATTTTTCTCATGTAATAATATTTTTCCATTTTTAGAAACAACAGATGTTTATTTATTTCTATAAATAAACATTTTTATTTCATTTCTGACGTCGCTGTGTTTTTTTTGTTGTGCTTGAAAGAATTTCTTTCTTTTTAATTTTCAAGGGACAAAAAATGGGAGAGAGAGAAAAATGCTTTCATTTTTAATTTTTTTAGACATTTTGTGCAAAAAAAACACACACACAAAGAAACAAATAATGTTAAAAATTAGAAAAAAAAGCAAAAATCCAAAAACTGAAAGATATTAATAACATTTGAAATTGAAAAACGTCACCGTGTTGTTGTTGTATTTTTATTTAAAATTTTGAGTTTCTTCTTTTTTTTTGTTTCTTAATGAAAAAAGATGACGCACATTAGGTCATCGTCAATTGATGTTGAAACGTCGAAAGGATAAATTGGGAAATGAAGCAGAAACAAAATAATTTGTTGAAGCTTTTTGCAAAAAAACCAGAAATAAGGTATTATTTTCATAGTCACAGTATCACTGAAAAAACAAACTTAAATTCTGATATTTAAAATTAATATTATAAATATCTTTCAAAAAACTGACTTTTTGAATTATCATCGACAGTATGATTTGAATAAAAAAAGCGATGAGTCATTCATTTTAAAGAATCTTCTCGAATATATTTTTTTTAAAATTCAAGCTTCTTTTACTAATTTTTGTTTGCCTCTCTAATTTTAGCTTTATTTATTTTTAAACAATAAACAAATTAATTTAATGCAACGTTACCCAAGCGTTCAAATTTGCTAAAATATGTAACAAATTTATTTCGTTGGATATTTTAAATAAATCATTAAATTTTTCTTTTAAAATTTATTTCAAACTATTGAAAAAAACATACTGTAATTTTTTGCTTTCCAAGAAACAAATAAAAAAGTGAGCATTATTTTATTGTTAAGTGCAAAACACACCGGATGGAGCGTAATAATAATAATATTTTTTTAAATAACAAAATGAGCAAGATTATTAAAAAGTAATAATAATAATGTGAAAAAAATGCAAAGGTTTTCGTTTATTAGTTTTTTTCTTAAATATCGAAAAACAGAACTATGGCAATTTACCTCCTCAAGTGTACATATTACATGGAATTACATATTTGAGGATTATTGCTTTTTTTAAAAAGACGAAAAAAAAGAAAAGAATATGAAAGACTTAAGGATTTTTTGCAGTTTTATAGAAAAAATTGAGATCTGATGTTTTTTTAAAGTGATAAAAATATTGGACAAATAAAATTTCTACAGTAACCCCATGGTCACTGTAATATCAGCAATTAACGGACTTGTTCTTCAACTACCGTAATATTTCCAGTTGGATCAACTGAGCATATCCATTGAATATAATCTAATTTATGCCCCCACTCAGCATGACTATGAGATTTTGGATAAAATTTTGATTGTAAAATATGTTTTAAATTCCCGCCAGGACCACGAAGAACGAGAACAATATTTTCTCGAGCAGATTTTTTTGTTGGATTTATTCCAGTTGTATTCCATACAGCTTGATATTCTCCGGATTGGGGACGATCACATCGAAGTTCAAGATCACTGCCAGCAACATGCAAATTGCTGTAAATAAAAAAGGTGTTTAATTTAAAAATCAAAAAAGTGCAAAGATAAACAATTTTTAATAGTTTCAAATTGCCCAAAAAAATGAAAAAAATATAAAGTAATATAAAAATAAACATACTGAAATTCAACTGCCGGAGTGCATTTAAGTGTTATTTTATACTTTGTATCAGAGCAAAATTTAAGGGTCCTCGTAGAAGTTTCAAATCTTGCACCATCTTGTTTAAATGCTATCTGATCTCCACTGTCTGCATTTCTGGAATATATAAAAATTACATTCACATAATGATTTTTTTGGCAGATAAGAAAGATATTTGATCCCTATTTTTGTTTATATATTTTTTTAGATAAAAGATAGTAAATGAAAAAGTAAACATTAACTCTTTTTTTGTTTACTCTCACTTTTGATACCTTTAAAAATTGTTTTTTCAAAATGAAGCTAGAAAAATGCCGTTATTCTTTCTCTCTTGACTTTTCGACATTCATCCAGTTTGCTTCCATTTTATAGCCTCAGGGGATATATTTGAGTCCTCCATTGAAATTAAGTGGTTTAAGAATCTTTGGCAAACATAAAAAATATCATAGATAGCATTTTTTTGTAATCTTCTAGATTTTTTCTATCCATTTTCATTTTTACTACTTTATTTTTAAATTTTTTATAATCTCCCCAATAACGGCTAAAAAAATTTAAGCGTCATTGAGTTTTTTCAACATTTATGCAAAAATATAATATGAGTTTTACGAGTATCTTGGGAGTCTTTAGTTTTTTATTTTTTGTACAAAAACAAAACTAAAGTATCCCTTTTTTAAACTAAAAAAAACTAAAAACTTTGTTAAAAAACATTATTTTTTGGGTCCAAATTTAATTTGTAAAACATAATTTTTTAGCCAAAAAATGAAATTTGCTTATTTGTAAAAACTACTTTTTTGTTGAAGGAAATAAACAAACCTAAAAGTGATGATAATTCCAAAAGAAGATATTACCGCCGAAGAACCAGCGACCATTCGAAAATTTTTTTAAACTTTTTTCTTTAAAAAAAGTTGAAGAAAAAAAGTAGTTAAAAAATATGTATAATTTTTTCGGGTGTAAAAAAATAATTTATAATATTTAAGGAATAAGAAGTAGTAGTAACCAATATTACATTCAAACAGTAGTAGTATATGATGAAGTAGCAGCTATAAAAATGTGTAATCTATTAGAAGACGACGACGATGAAATAAAAGGAAAGAGGATAAAGAAAATATAAAAAAAAGGTGAATAAAAACCCTGGGATTAACAAGCAAAGGAAAAAGAAAAAGCAATAAAATAAAATGTTTGAAAATGAAAGAGAAAAAAGAAAGAAAGAAGGCGTTCGGGCGGATGGCAAAAAATTTCTTCTTTTTCTTTTTCTGACCAACAGCAAAAATGAAGTAGCACACGAGAAAAAAAGCCAAAGCTAAAGCCAAGCGCCGCCAGCATTCAAGCAAAAAAAAGCCCAACAGCAACAAGAAAAGGAAGAAGGAAAAAAATGGCAAAAAAAAGGGAATGTGCAATATTACATAAATGTAAGAGAGATAGACTCCAAAAATGAGTCTCGCGTGCCGACGACCGACGGCTTTTACTCACTTTGGTGGCCTTTGGCTGTTACTGCTGCTACTGGTAGTTGGGCGTTACTACTCCCTTTCTTCTTAGCTGACAGCGACTTTTCTCTTTATCTTCTCTCCAAAATATAAAGTATTACATGTAAAAAAAGTAACCGACAAAGTCGAACCCAAAGAATATACTGCCAAAGTAGTTTTTTTCCAGGATGACGCCGACTAAGCTGTTGCCCTCTTTTTTTTAAGTGTAAAAATCCGGCAAAAAAATATAAGCTGATCCTCCAAAAAAGAATGAAAAAAAGTTAAAGAAACAAAATTAGCAGTGCATGGATCTTCTTTTCTTTTTTGTCTTTTGGACATGAAACATTGATGAGTTTTTTTTCTTGCTTCGTGGTTTTCGTAAAAAAGCAGAATTTTTAACAAGATTCTGGAAAAAACAAAAAAGTTTTACTTTGCTTTATTTTATTTTTCAAAATTGTTACAAAAAAACTTTACAAATTTTGTTAAATAT
>CABFKO010010925.1:0-11630 GCA_901766855.1 Panagrolaimus sp. ES5
AATGAGATTAGCTTTTAAGAAAAACTGTAAAAGCAAAGTTTTAAAAAATTGAAAAATATTTTAGTGTTGAAAAGTTGTTTTTTTGCTGTGATACATGTCTTTCAAAAAAGTGCCACAAAAAGTGACACATGATTGACAAATTGTTGTTTAAATTGACATGCCAAGATTATAAAGAAAGCTATGTTACGTCAAGTACAAAATTAATGGGGCTTTGTTGAAAGCTTATTTAAATAACTATTTTTATACTATTTGTATAATAATGTCAAAACTTTGACCGATGATGAAATCGCTGTCTGTCGAAATCAATTCACTTAATTTTTCAAGATATCCCATTTTGCTTTGCTATCAAATATATCATAGCAACGGTAATAAGACAGTTCAAAATGAATTAACACATTTTTCGTTACATTCTATGAATTTTCATTTCTGTAAAAATACAGTCATCCACAAACAACAGCAGCTGCTGCTTCTCGATGTTTCTATTTTTTTGGGTGCACTGCAGGTGTTTGTTTAATTTCTCATTTTTAAAATAAATGTTTTATTTTTGGAAAACTGCAAAATTAAATTAATTTTGTGTTTTAATTTTAAGAATTTTCTCGTACGTGTGAACTTTTTTAACACAGCTATACATAAATAATAAATTTAATTTAATTCAATTCAAAAAATGACGTCGAAAGCTTTAAAAAAATTCTGCCAAATTTACAAATGCAAAAACGGCTGCAAAAAAAACAATATTTTGTAATATTTTTTGTTGCTGTTTGATTCTTTTCTTTTTTATGTTGGCCCCTTGATTAATTTTTTCTTATCATATTTTTTTCTTTTTTCATATTTCCACTCCCTTTTTTCTAATCTTTTTTTAATCAAAAAATTTAAAGTTCATTAAACAACATTTATTTTTAATGAACTTGTTTTAAAATATTTTGAAATACCTTTTTTATACCTTTAGTACAAAAAAAAGTTAACTGTTTATTACTCATTAAAAACTTGAAACAAAGTCTTTTCATGCAAGCAAGGATATTTGAAGGATTTCATATATCCATCATTAAAAAGAAGCTTAAGTGTTTCTTCGTTCAATTACGCCATTCTTTTCTTTTTTTGAATGCAACAAAAAAAGCGGAATTCTTTCATTTTTTTTCCAAAAAAATTCCATTCCATTTTTAAACAAAAAAAATGAGACTTCCCGAAACTATTTTTTTTTCAAAAGAGCGCCTTCTTTTTTTGTTAACGGGCGATAAACGGAAATATTCGAGCGACATAAAACAAAGTGATGGTGGTGGCAGATGGAAATTTAAAGAGAGTGAAAAAGAAAGGAAGCTTGAAACACAAATAAATTTTGACGATGACAAAATTTATTGGGAAGCAAAAATTGGAAGAGGAAAGGAAAAGAAAGAGCAAATTGTTATGAACCAATAATCGACTTTTAAAAAAAGAAACAAAAAAAGAAATATATTAATGCATTTATTTATTTGTTGTTTATTGTCATTCTTTTTTAATGGCCAGTTTTTTTTGTCAAAAAATGAAAGTGAAAAGAACAAAGAACCAAGGGTTTTTTTGAAGAGGGGAATACTGTAGCAATAGCCTTTTTAAGAGAGTTCAAAGGTCGAAAATGGGATTATGGAATTGGCATTGTTGGAATGTTGTCAAAATTGATATGATACATATGTATTCACACATAACTATGAACAAAAGTGACACGGAAATGACGAATTTGATGTTAGCACAGAATAAACAGCTGTAGAAAAAAAAGCTATTTTTAGCATATATTAAATGAATGACAGACATTCTAAACACGATTTCAAGATAAATTTACACATTTCATTTTGATATATGCGTGTTATTTTTTTGCGAATTCTGTGCACTGAGGTCATCGTTGTTCTCTTTTTATGGCAAAATTCAATTTTTCCTTTGTTTTTATATAAAAATCAAAAAAAGGCACACGGTATTTTTTACCATTTCAAACAACAAATCTTAATCATCAAATAATTGTTGCAATTACACATCCAATTATTATTTTACAGTATACCAACAAATGAATGTAGTCTGCTTCTTTCTGTTTTTTTTTTCAACTAACCTTTTAAGTGCCTTTTTCTTTCTTCCTTCCTTTCCTTTTTATATATGCATAAAAATATTCTTTTTTAGCTGCTTTCTTTCTTTTATTTAATTCAATTGCATTTTTAATGCCCTCAAGAGACTAACTTCATTGCTACAAGAACATTAAAACAAAAAATGAACATATCATTTTTTGTTTTAAAGGCCCAAAAAGCTGAAACGTCAAAATTTCAATTCATTCATTGTATTTTGAAATCATTTCTTTTTTTGATCTACAATGATCTTTTGAAACTTTTTTTAACAAATAAAATGATCACACTTTTTTTTCAATTTTCTATTGTTATATGTTTTTTTTGTCTTCACAATCGGTGCCAGCATGTACGCGGGTTCGATTCTTCTCCCCCCAAAAAAATATATACACACAACACACATGACAACAGCAGACCCTTTTGCAAAAGAAGTTCCGTTGAATTGCGTCAAAATAGAAATGAAAGAAAGGAGCTTCGATAAATAAATACAGTCAAAAAAAAAGAATTTGGGTAACAATTGTACTTGATTTTTGTCTTTGAAGAGGTTTTCAGAAGAATGAAAATGATTGAAGACTGTATAAAATTTGAAAGTGCATTTGAGCATATTTAAAACAAAAAGTGTAATAATAAACTAACTATTACACTTTTGGTAAAATATATTATTCATAATGTATACTGTACTTTACCATGATGACCCCTAATAATATTCGAGAAGCGCTTTTTCATCTTGAATCTTCAAAGGCACAAATACCACGGCATATAAAACAACTTTCTTCAAATTGTTTCAAAAAAAATTTTAATAAATTTTACCTGTGATAACAAAACATTTTTTACAAACATAAAATCCAACCACAAAAATGCCATCCAAAAAAAGCATGTAAAAACTCATAAATCTTTTTTGCAAGTCCATTAATTTTAAGTTGCACATTTTAAACTTAATTTTTCAAGTTTAAAACATCTGTTTTTTTATGTTTTCTTTCTTTCTCTCTATCAAAAACATAAAAAAATGTAATTAATTTTAAGATTAATGCATCATTTATGTTCTCCCCTTTTATAAAAATGTCTTTCTTTTTTTCTTTCCTGTCTTCTTTGATAAATAAATTTTTTTATGTTTTTTTTTACAATTTAATTACACTATTTCGAGAGAGAAAGAAAGGAAAAAACACATAAACAAGAACTTTAAAGTTCAAAGCAAAAAAAGGAAAAAGAAGAAGTAAGCGATACGACCAAAAAAAAGATATGTGTGTGGTTTGGTTTAATCTGCTGTTTTTTTGGTTGGTTTTGGATTGCATCTGTTTAAAAAAAGGAATTTATGGAGGGTGATGGAGATGCGTGACAGTAGTTCGGTCTGGTCTTCTTCGATGTTGTCACCGTTACAACTATCATTTCAGACCAAACAAATAGAAGCAAAACGAAGCAACTAAGCAGCAGAAGGAACAGCAGCCGACACCGTCAAAATATAATATAATAATATTAACAACATTGACTCTCCTTCAATAAATTTATGGGTGGTCATCTTCTTGTTAGTCTTCAACATCAAGAAAGCAAGCCAGTCAGTCCGTCAGTCGGGGAGGAAAATGACCCTCAAAAAACCACCCGAGCGTACTTCAGTCTTTCCTTTCTCTTCTTTTTTCTCTCGCTTCATTTTTTTCCGCTTCCCTTTTTTTCTCTCCTTCCAATTCAAATTCAATGGGTGCTGTTTTCTTTCATCAATAATTTAAACACATATATAAGATGATGATGATGGTGCTTATGTAATGTAAATGAAACTTTTCAAAAACCACTTTTTTTCAAAAATACTTTGAACAAACAAAAAAAGAAAAAAGGAGATTATGCAATTTTTTCATGTGAGCAAAATAAATATACACACAGTTGTTGTCCTACCACGAATTTGCTTTAAACTTTCGTGCTAAGATTAAAGTATAGTAATTTTCAACAAACTACAGTAACTGAAAGTGTGTTCAAAGTTTAACTGTTAATTAATTTATAAAATTGAAAACTTCTTTCTCAGCAAAACTACAATTTTATGTTCCAAAAGATGATAAATTTTTTCCTTCTTTCAATTTTAATTTATTTCTTTCCCCCTTTTTTTCGACTTCTTTTTTAAACACAAAAGATTAAAAAACTACAAATAACTTTTTTCACAAAAAAATGCCATTTTAATAATAATAATTTTGTATTAAATTAAAAACCCCTTTTATTATTTTATTACATATTTGGTATTAAATAAAAATTGTAATTAAATTTAAAAATAACCACATTTTTTTAGAGTCAAATTTTAAAGTAACAAAAAATGTCTCTATTTTATTTTTTACTTAAATTAACTTTTTTTTAAAAATAAATGTGGTAAAAAATTTATGTTACTCCCTTGAGATTTTTTAGAGTTCATAAAAAAATGACAGAAAAAAATATCACAGTCCCTCATTTTTGAAGAAGTTTCATTTTTCTTTTTCAAAAAAGCAGGCGACAGAAAAAAAAAGAGAGGAAAGAAAGAAAGAAGGGGAAAAAGAAAAGATTCTTATCTTTTTTTTTTATTTAATTGATGTTTATTTTTCAATTCTCATTAATATTCTACTTTTTTTTTGCAAATGAATAATCTTAAATATCTCTCTTCAAATTACTTCTTTTTGAGTTTTAAAAAAAGTATGCAACAAAAAAATATAAAAAAGTTTTAAAACAATCGAAAAATAAGAATGCAAAAAAATGAGAATAGAAGAAGCTTGCATTTTGATGAATAATGTTCACATTTTATTCAATGCTTTCCGCTTTATTGAATGTGTGTAATGGCATTTTTTTGCTGTTTTCTTTCATCATTTTTAAGCAAGAAAAATATCTTTGGCAAAAATGATAGTAAATCAAAATTGATCAAAATCTTAAATTTAAAGTTACTGTCAGAAATGATAGTAATTCAAAAATGTCAACGCACTGCACTTTTGAGTTACTGTCGCAAAATACAGTAACCTAAAATTTTAAAAAACTTTGTGCTATTATTACAGTTTGTTCTGAAATCATTTTTTTGTAGCAAAAATAATAACTATTTTAACAAAAAATAAAAAACAAATGTTCTTAAAAAAATGTCAATTGCGTGTTTGTTTGCATATATTTTTTTGTTTGTTTTTTCTTTCTTTTTTTTGACGACGACCGATTACCTTTCATCATTTATGTATTTTTGTTTAAAGAAGCTTTCTCTATATTTTCACATAGCTGCTACTTTTTTGGCCGTGGAAAAAATATAACAACTTTTTTGAAGGTAAGTTTTTATTTTTTGCGGTCATTCTTTTTAATGTCGTTCGGTCTTCGTCACCCATCATAAATCACATTTTTAATTAGCATTCGTTTTTGGAGGGGTTTGGCGACGACAACATTGCGGGAGTTCAAAAATTCTCTCTCTCTTGCTTCCGGAAGAAGAAGCAGGCGAAGGAACGAAGAACATTAACAAAAAAAAGTTTGTTGGTCCCCGTTCTTTTTTTGTTTCGCTTACTTGAATTTCCTCTCTCCATACTACCCAAAAAAGGGGGAAGAAAGAAAAAAATACAATATAATAATGCATCCATCCTTTTTTTTCATCGTTGTTGGCTCGGTCGTCGGTCGTCACCAAATAAGATGCTTTAAACCGGATTTAAGGAGACAGAAAAAGAAAGAAAAAGGGGGTGCGCGAAAATATAATACTTGACGAAGAAAAACGACCATGAGCTTTTTTTATTATTCAAATAAAATAATGTGTTGATGGCGCAAAAAAAAATTGAAATGGAAACAAATAAGATGAATGAAAAAAGAGACATTAAAAAGAAAGGAAGGAAGGAAATTGACCACAAATTTACAAATTATAATATGTTCATGTAAATGAGCACACTTTTAATATGTTTTGTAAAAAATTAGAGACAACAAAAAATATTTACACGCACTCAAAAATACTACATGTGATTAAGGATAAAGATAAAGATTAGGGATTACAATAATAATATGCTTATCTAAATTCAATTTAATGGAATGTGTAAATAAATAGTGCTGTTAGTTGTTTGTGAAATCGGATTGTAATATTTTTACAGTAATTATTTCTGAGATCTTTGTAATTTGTCATCAAGAGAATACTGCTTACATGACTTTGTGACTTTTTTCACATTTTGTCAAATTGCGCGCACGGACGCACGCGTACACACACATACATTCTGTCTATGAACATTGCACTTATTTCCTTGCAACAATTAAAAATGGTTGTCCCTTAAATGATCAAAACCCATTTTTAATACATGCCTCATTATTATGGTAATATAAAAACAATCCTATAAAAAGAACAATAATCACAAAAAAATGTGACACCAATTTTTCTCCTTTTTAACGCTCTAGAATGTTTGTCGAAAATGTCTGTATGTCGCTTTTTCGCCCAAGCGGCGGCGGCGGCTGATTAACGATCTTATCTTTTTTTATTTCTATTCTTCCCCCTTTCCATTCCCATGAGCCTTTTTTTATAATGCTTCTTAAATTTTTTTATTTGAAAAAAAAGCAAGGAAGAAAGAAAAAAGATAAGCAAGCCTTGCTTGCTTCTTTCTTGCCAAAACTTCTTTCTTTTAACTGATCTCATTGGAATGTTGTTTCACTTGTCAAAAATGAGAGAGAGAAAATGAAATGATACCCTGACACTTAAAAAACTTTTTTTTTACAAATTGTCACCTTTTTTAAAAAACGGAAATAAAAAACCAGGTGTTTATTATTTTATTTTTGCAATTCGTTGTTTGTTTGAATTTCCTTTTTTATAGTCTAGAATGAAGCACTTGAGATTAAACAATATTTTAGATTAGGGTAAAAATGCCGCTGGGGATATTCCTTCTTTTTTTTATTGTTTTTTAGAAAGCTTTTTGAAAATACTGTATTAGATTACTTTAGAAATAGTAAGCAGAGATAAAATTTATAGTTTTAAAACAAAGATTAGTTGAACATTTTCGAACCCCATAAATAATCAAAATTAATTTTTCTGTCAAGGATTTCGAAGTGCGAAGTTTACGATAATTTTTGCATCATTTTCATTTTCGAGAACAAACTTTTTCAAAATTATTAATGCTGATGTTCCTTCCGGTTTTGGAATATTTCCAATACAAAAACTCTTTTTTTCACTTATCCATGACAAAAAAGTGAAAACTTTCCCAAAAAATGTACAATTTTAATAAACTTTCCTTTTTTTGTGTTGCTCTCTGATCTCTGTTAAAAACTCTATTCTAAAAAACGTGTCTTTTTTCAACCCATTTCTTTTTCTTTTCTCTCTCTCTATTTTCTTTCATCAACCAACCGAGAGAGAGAAAACTGACTAAAACTTAAAATTGAAGCTGAAAAAAAAAGACATAGTTTCTTTTCTTTTCTCAATTTTTTAACCTTGTTGCCAACTTTTCCATTTTTTTGGGTGAAACATTCCATTAAAAATTTTTGCTGTTTTTTTTCAAAAACTTTATTTTATTTATTTATTTTTTAAAAACAATGCGGAAATTTTAAAAATGGTTTTTCTATTTTTTCAAGTATTTAGTGACAATTAAAAATTTAAAAAGGATTTCTTTCAACTTTTTTTTTTGTCGTCGTTGAATTCTGAGGCGTATAAATTATTATTTAAAAGCAGCTACTTAAAATTATTATTATTATTATTAGAGTTGAGAAAGAAGGAATAAAAAGAAGAGGGGATTACTTTTTCTCACTTGAGGTCACTTGAACGAGCTTCTTTTAAATTTTTTTTTTCAAAGTAATTTTCAATAAATTTAATTTAGTATTACTGTTTTGGAAACAGTAATTAGTGAGTGTCCTTTGCTTTTTACATGAAATACATGTATTTGAGTTTTGATGTGTTTATGTTTTCACTCTAAAAGTTTTTACTGAAATTACTTTCGCAAAAAAAAAATAATAACAACAACCATATTAATTACTTTCATTGACAGTAACTGCAAGTTAAATTACTGTCCTTTGATAGTAACTTGCTTCACTGTAACTGTCTCCAAAACTTTCGCGTAAAGATTCAAAACGGAAATTCCAAATGTTTATAGTCTCCTTTTTTATAGCCCTATTTTTTCATGTTATCCTCCCTCTTCATTTTATTTTTCTTCTTTTGGCATTTTTTTGGAAACAAGGAAAAAGGAAAAAAGAGGAAGCATTTGAGTATTTGAGTTTGTTTCCCAGCTATTTTCCTCTCCTTCCTTTTTTTGGATACATTTTTGTCGTTGCCGTTGTCGTCAAAAAAAACGGAGGCATATTTCATTGCAATTTTTTTGGTTCCTAAAAAAACTTTTATGTTCAAAAGGGTCAACTTTTTTTTGTGTTTGTTACCAAAAAATGAGAAGAATAAAAAAGTAGGTGAAAAAATATGATAGAGTTTATCAAACAAAAAATTTTATGTGTACGTTGAATGATTAAAGATGTAAAAAAAATAAAGAACAAATCATTCAATGTTATTTTTTTCTTTCGTTTTCTTCATAAAAAAAATTGTAATGAGTCATTATCACTTTTTTTTTTCTTTTGGGTTGAGTAGCGTCTGTTTCCTGTTATGTTGGTCACTATTTTTTTGCACATGAAAAAAAAAATGTTCAGAGATTTATTTAAACATTTTTTCCGTTTTTTTTAACATTTTATCCGGGGCTCTTTGTTGTTTTTTTGCAGAAAAACATGCACGGAACAATTGACAATTGGCTTGCTCAAATATTGCTCGACTAAAAACTTCTTTTTTTCATTTTTGTTGTTTCTCGTCGGGGAAAGGAAAGGATGATATTACTCTCTTCAATTTTCTACAATCTTTCTCGGTCGCTTTTTTTCTCCCCCCTTAACTAAAACTGAACTAAACTTTGACTGGGTGACGACCGCCTGATCGCGGGTTGCTTTTTTTTGCTCGAGATTAATCGCATCACCTTCTTTTTTGTCTCTATCTCGCTTTTTTCCTTTCTTCTTTTTCAGCAATAATAATAACACCCCTTATAATTGTGCTTTTTGAGATAAAGAAGAAGAACGAATGTGTATATATTTTTCGATGAGCTGTTTAACAACAAATAATTGGATGATGTCCATGTGATACGGTATTAATAGCAATAATAATAGTTTTTAAATTACTATCTTTAAAAAAGAGATAGTAACTGTGATTGTGATTACTGTCATTGAAAGTAACATTAAAAAGTGTTACTATCAATGACAGTAATCGTGCTCACCGTTACTATCTCTTCATTGAAGATAATAATTTCTAAAAAGCTATTATTCATTCTCGCCTCTGTTTTCCGAATTAAGAGTTCATAATATTATTTCCGGTTGATTACATTATGTTTCCTCTCTCAAAAGTAGAAGCTTGACTTTTGACAAAAAAAAAGTTAAAACAAATTGTTTCTATTTTTTGTTTTCTTTCTGTGACGACTTAAGAGGTTTTATAGTTTTTTGTAACTAATTAACCAATTGTATGTTGTTCTTTTCTCTCTCTCCTTTTCAAATGAGAAAAAAGAAAATCTCCTTTTTCCAAAGACTTAACGCTTCATTCCTTTCATGCCATACTTTTTTTTGTCGTCCTCCTATTTTTTTCACAACCAAAAATAGTGAGCTCCAGAAAAAGAAGCAAAAAATGCCATATACAAATCTGTGTTGTTTTTCTTCGGCTTTTCGCTCTCTGAAAAGTAACAGATTGTTTTTTCACAAACAACAAACACCAATACAAAAAAAATATCATTTGGGCCTAAAAAGGTCAAAAGTGTTTTTTTAATAGAATTTTTAACTTTCTTTTTTTAAAAAGCAGCCGTTTCTTGCGAAAAGTACCGTTCCATTTTTTGTTAAATAAAAATTATAATTATTTCATTTTTTCAACATCTTTTTTTAAAAACCACGCAAAAAAAAGTTTTTCTTTCATCGTTTTTTTTTCTTCCGGGAGTTTTTTTTGAGAAGTAAAAAGTAGCAGCCGACAACAAAACATTGTCACTTTTTTTTGTTACCCGACTTTGTTTTAATGTCATGGTCGACGGAGGAAAAAAAAGGTTTGATGATTTTGTGTTTGAAACATATTCAATTCTTGCATACATTTTTTTGAGAGAGATCCTTTCTTAAATATAATATAATACAATAGCGAGAAAGAGACGACAAGCTGTTTTGTCGTTGTCGAAGAAGAAGGAAACCAGCCAGCTATTTCCTGCTGCATACATGCAATGTCACCCTAAAAAATAGAGAGAGAAGGTTACTAATTGCAGTTACTTCCCCTCATTTCCTCCCTTCTCGTCTCTTCTTTTTTTTTCACCGACTGCCTAACTGACTGAATGCTTGAATGAGCCTGACTGACTGAATAACTGACCATTGGTCTAATTTGCTTATTAGGAAGAAGTAAAATATGGCATCCAATTTTTTTTGGCACTTGTCACATATTATTTTTGCAACTTTATTTCTACAAAAACCTCTTGTTAAGAAATAATAGTCTTTTTTAACAGTGTTAAAATCTTTTTCTTTTTTTAAACTTTTTAAAAGGCAACAAAAAATTTGTGAACTTAAGCAGAAAAAATTGATTTCATTTCTTTCATTCTTTTTTTTCTTCGACCGTTTTTTTTCTAAAATATTTTTTCTTCTTTCGTTTCTTCCTTGGTCGATGCTCCTTCTTTGTAGAAAAAAAAGAAATGAATTCTTTCATCATTACTATTTACCAAAGAAAAAATAAATAAATATAAATTGAAACAATTAATTATAGCACATTTATATCAGAATACGATACAACACACAAAAAACATAAAATTTATTTTTTTGCTTTCACAATTTATGCTTGCTTGAAAATTATCACTTTAAGACTCACGCTCCTTTTATGAAAATACAATTTTATAAATGGAAAAAGAAAGATTAAGGATTACGGTAGTTATTTGAAAAAAACATTTTTAACATTTTTTATCCTCTTTTTTTTTCTTGTGTTAATCTTAGGACCTTGGATGTGTATTTTTTTCTTCATTTTTTGCAGAAAAAAAACAGAGGCAGTTTTGCAGCAGCAGCAGCAGTCGAAGGAAGAAAGAACACCGAGCAAAACGCCTCATTGAAGAAACAAAATGTGGCAGAAAAAATTGAATTGAAATGAATTGAAAAATGTGAGAGAGAGAAAAAGATTCCTTAATTGACTTCTTTTCTTAATTTTGATATTTCATTTTTTTTCTCTCTTCTTTTCACCTTTCTCTCTCATTATATTTAAGTTTAAGAATCTTTTTTTGAAACTAAACTAAAAATGACTGATTTGGTTGTCGTTGATTTTGATCGTTTTTGTTTTTGCGCCGCGTGATTCTTATCGCTCACTTTTTTTTTCTCCTTTCTTTCCAACAATCTTCATTCATTAAGTTTCCACAAAAAAATGTGTCTAAAATGATTCCAATAACTATTTATGACCCACTACCGTAATTTAAGCTTAGTTTAAAGTTTAAAAAATTTTTCTTCTAAAAAATTTAAAACTTTTGCGGTAATTATTTTTGAGTGTATTTTTTCAACATAAAAATTTGTTTGAGTGTGAAAAGAAAAAAAACCGAACGCTTATGTATTCTTCTTCCATCTTTTTTTTCTTTTTTTCAAGCCTTCTTTGCCGCCTTC
>CABFKO010010947.1:0-11627 GCA_901766855.1 Panagrolaimus sp. ES5
TATTACGTGAAAAAGTTCATCTCTAAAAAAAATTAAGCATTTATTCAAAAACCCATTATTTGTAATTACTGTTGCAATTATAAAATAATCTTCACATTTTTTTGTTGCTGATATGTGTTACTTTTCTAAAAAAAGCGCAGAGACGAATATGACTAAAAAGAGATAGACACTTGTAGAGTTTAATTAAAAAAAAAAATTAAACTTTTAAAAATTAAAAATTTCAAAAGAGACAAAAAAAGATACATGATCTCGGGCGGGCTCGAACCACCGACCTTCTGCGTGTTAGGCAGACGTGATAACCGCTACACCACGAGACCAACGGAAGACGGGTTTCGATTTGGACACATCTTTCCAGTTTGCAATTTCTAGCAAAAAAGTTTGCAAAAAGTGCTTAAAACACGAAAAAAACTCCAGTGTTTTTTTTGTAAATAATGCAAAATTTGTAATTTTAACAACAAAAACATTGTTGAAACTTTTACATCAAAAATCTCATTTTTTTAATAAACATAATTTATTTTATCTTTTTTTGTCCAAAAAAACATCCCCTTTCCCCCGCTTTTTTATTGAGAAATTTTTGCATTTTGTTCTTCAAAACAACTTTTAAGGAAGTTCTGATCTGCACCTGAATTTTATATTTGCTAATAATGATATTACTCCAACAAAAATAATTGCTGTAAATTGTATTATTATTTTCTGATGTATGATGCATTTTTTTCTTTAACTCTTCATTTTTCAACAAAACGTGCATCATCGAACTTCCTTCTATTATTTTACCACATGTTTTTTATATTTTTTAAATATTGTTTTTTCATCAAAAATTCTTATGTAGTTTATGTTTTACAAAATAATAAGTGTTTATTGTTTTTTTAAAATAATTACTAAAAATTACAGTTCATACACACTTTAAAGAATCTTCTTTCCGAAAGTTTTTTGGCCTCAAATCAGTATTCTTATTGCCAAAAAAGCAATGTCATTCTTTTTTTCTTGTGATGCCAAAAAGTTTTTGGACTCTTTTGACTCAATATGTCATCATCCCCTATTAAAAGTTAGAGCATATTTAAATTTGGTAAAAATCATGCCGTGACACATTCTGACACAACCGGAAAACTAAGCCTTTTTTCGTTGCATAATTATCTCTTTCTCACATCTCTCAGATTCTCTCTTTACTCGTGTGCTTTTTTATAATATTTCCTAAATTTATTTTATAAACAATTAATTGATCATTTATTTTTTTTTCAGTTTTTATCTTTTTTTGCTAAAAGCTTTAAATATAAATATTCAAGTCATTTTTGTGAAAATTTTCAGTTTTTCAAGTGTTGATTATTTTGCCTCCATAAAAAAGGATGAGTGCCAGAAGTATAAATAAAGTTGGGAATGAGAAATTTATCGGAAGTGGAATGTATTCTGGATATATTGTAAGTTATATTTTTATTGATTAAGTTTAAAAAAATTCTTTTAAAAAATTAGTTAATTTTTTTTTTAAGTTTCTTTCCTAAATCTTTAAAAATGTATTTAAAAATATTGCATCATTTTTATTAAACCTTTTTTTGTCTTTGTTAAATTAAAAATTTTCTTTTGACAGTTTTCAACAATGACGACAAGAAAATGCCACTACCATTAATTTTATATATTATTCAACTGATTTAAATTTAAATTCTTACCATTTTTGACGTCGGAAGTTGAATTCTAATTCTAATCATTATTGAAAAATAACAAACAATTTTCTGGTTTTTTGCACTCCAAAAAATTGTAAAACTATGCCACACTTGAATAAAATTATTTATTACTACCACCAGGAACATATTTTCTAATATTTTTTGAGTAGTATCATCGAGACTTGAGGAAGGATCAATGACATCTACTCCCCAAAACTATAATATTTCTTTGTACAACTTCCGCCTCCACAAAAGTGCTTTTGTATTTATCCACTTGAGAGATTAAGCTTCTTGCTTGTTCGCTCAATAAGCTACGGATACTTCACAAATGTTTATTATCTCTTGTGTTCGCTTTACTCTTTTTTTTTTGAGTGTGTCCTTTTTTTAACCTTTTTCCGTACCGGTCACCATTAACATAATTATTTATTTCCTTAATTTTCCGGTTTTATTTTTATCCAAAAAAACTCGAGGCTGCTTTTTTTCACGCATTTCCGTTGTTGTTTTTTTGCAAAAAAAGCTTTTGCAGAAAAAAACGGTTTACAACAACTTTTTTAGCAGCATAAAAATATGAGAGTTCTTTCAAGTGGAAAAAAAGTAGGACAACTCCTGAAATTTGAAAAAATAAAAGAATTTGTCAAAAATTTGATTTTTGGAGTGGGTTTTAGTTTTTTTTCAGTGCTTTTTTGTGATTTTTGAAGAATTTTGTACTTTGCCAACTCCGCCTTCTAAAAAAATGGAATCAACAACTTTCGCCAAGATAAAGCTGCTGCTGATACTTCACGCAACTTTAAGCCTTCGGATACGGAAAAAAGAAGAAAGGAAAACGTGGAAAAAAGTATCCGAAAAAAATTGTTGGACAAACTAAGGAGCCTCTTGAAAAAGCATTTCCCTCCTACATGTTTTTTGTCTTCGCTTATCCAAAGATGAGATCGGGTACGTGTTGACATACATATACACGTGATAGAGGAAGTCAAAAAGCAATCAGAGAGAAAGATTAGAGTATTTAAACGTTTGCTTTTTGCAAACTGATAATTCATTCATTTTTTTTTCTTTTCGATTTCGCTATTGGAAAGAAAAACAATTTGTTGTTAAAATCCTTTGAGATTACTGTCGCATTGCTGTTGATAAAAAATTATTGTTATAAAAAATGAGTAATCGTAAAAATAGTACTGAACCAATATTTGATAATGTTTCATTTAATTCTGCCAAAAAGAAAATTTCCACTGATTCCAGTTTAGAAATGAATGATTTGGTTAGTTTTTTTTGTACGTTTTAAAAATTGGTTGTTTGATTCCAGCAATCAAAAATTATTAACATAAATTTCGACGAAACACAAAGCCTTCAAAACTAAAATGTTTGACAAAATATAAAGAGTTTAAAAAAAGATTATGCAAATTAGACAAAAAAAAACGAAAAAGAAACTCGATTTTTTGTGGTTTCTTTTTTTTGCAGCTGAAAAAAATGTGATGATATTATACAATTTTCGGTTTTTTGTTTTGAAAATTTTTTTTGATAATTTCTACATATTTGTTCGGATTACTGCAGATATTTTCCCTTATTAAAGTTTTAATTTCTATACAGTCGAAAACATAAGATTTGGCTACAAAATTGATACTATTAATTTAAGATGACTGTTATTTAAAAAACAAATGACAGAGCTTTCTTATCGACTACCATAATTTAGTTTTAATCTTGAATTCTCACTAAAAAATAATTAAACATTTCCTTCACGTAACATTTAAAACTCATGATGATTACTGTAACATCAGTCATGTTTGTTTAATCAACTTTTAAAAGTCATCTTTTCTCTTCTTCTTTTTTTCTTTCGTTGTAACCACTTGAAACCTTTGACTAGTTTGTTTACTTTTCCCTCTCCAAGAATAACCTTTCTTTTCACGTGTTTCAAGTTTTTTTTTGCAAAGAAAAGACAATGCAATTTAGTAATTAAAAGTTAGACTTTTTTGCAAAAATTTGAAGTTTACAAAGTTCAAATAATTAAAAAATATTACAAGCTTTTAAATATTTATAAAGATGTTACAGTAATCCATTCTTTATATCATACTATTATTTTTAGCGGGAAGTTTCAAAAGATAAACCAATGACAGAAAAGATACGATTATGGTTGCATAAAAATGTTGTTGATCGAATGAGAATACAAAATGAAATGGCACGGCAATTTTTAGCTGAATTTATTGGAACTGCTTTTCTTTTGGTAAGTTTATTTTCGGATTTTTACAAACAACGAAATGTTTGCTTTTTGTGACAAAAGTATAAATTGAACATTTGACATATTTTTTGTTTAAACAAAAGTTGAAAAGATATATGTGAGGGGGATGGATGAACCACTTGAAATTAACTTTTTTCATTCGATTCTTGTTCTAAAACTTTGTAAACAAATATTTGGCAGTAACTATTTTTTTTAAAAGTGATAAACAAAATCCTTGAAAAAAATGGTTAACAAAGATTAGTGCTAATTATGTATTTACAAAAGACAATAATCAGAGTCAGGTTTAACTCAAGTATACTCTTGAAGTTTTTTGCATCTTTTGTAGCTCCACTAAATATCTCTTTTTAAACATGTTTAGCAAAAAGCTACAGTACACCCCCTTTTTATTATTAACCAAAACATTTTTTTATAGTTAATTGGTACCGCAGCAAATGTTCAAGCCAAGACAGCTGTCACAGGAAATTCAACTTCAGAACATTTGGCATGGGGTTTTGGATTTATGTTTGCTGTTTATTTATCTGCAAATATTTCTGGTAAGCTTAAAAGATTTGAAAAAATTACAGCATTTTACAAATATATTTTTATAGGTGCCCATTTAAATCCTGCTATTAGTTTGATGTTTTGGATTCAAGGAGATATGGGTTTCCTTCGGATGCTTGTTTATTGGGTTGCACAATATCTTGGAGGAATTTTTGGTTCACTTGTTTCATTCCTTGGACATTACGGTACGTAATTAGTTGGGATTACTGTAGTTCTTAAAATCACTTCAAATTTTGAAACATTAAATTTGGTTTCAAAAATCGAAATTTTGATAATTTCTGTACTTTTAATATGCTTTTATTTTTAGATGACGTTCGAAATTACGGTAAAGGACATTGGGATGTTGCGGGACCAAATGCAACTGCCGGTAAGCTTTTTAAAGCAAAATTTCTTAATTTTTCACAAAAAAAATATGAAATTATAGGTCTTTTCGCCCCATATCCAACAGAACATTTAACACATGTCGGAGCATTCTTTGATCAATTGATCGGAACTGCAATCCTCTCTGCTATGATCCTTTTGATCACTGATAAAAGAAATTCAATTCCACCAACACAAATTCCAATGCTTGCTGGGGTTACAATGATGATGATTGCCATGACCTTTGGGGATAATGGATTCTCAATAAATCCGGCAAGAGATATTGGACCAAGAGTTTGGCAAGTAATTATGTATGGTGGAGAAGTTTTTAGTTCACATGATTGGTATTTTTGGATTCCTGTTGTAAGTTCTTTTTGAATTACTGTATGAGGACATGTGTGCATACTGTAGTTTATACACTTACTGTACATTCTAATATCAATTCCATATCTTTAGATCGGTCCTCACGTTGGAGCACCAATTGGGGCATGGATATATAAGCTTTTCATTGGCTTACATGGTGAACAAATGAAGAACTCGGGTGATAATGATAAACGTGGATATAAGGTGATGTTAACAGATCAAAATTTATTGACACAAATGCAAGAACTTGTTGCATCACAAAAAAAATCTATCGAAGAGCTGGAACGAAGAAAAGATTCAGTTATTTCACAGCCGATTTCTTAAAATTCAATCAATCACTACACCTTTCAATCAACAACCGTTTCACTTTCCTTCGTTTGCTTTTTATTATTTTTTGCATTTTTTACGGGCAAAACTTTTATGTTATTTTGTTTCATTTATTTTTTTTTTACAGTAATTTTAGTTATTAGTTATTTTTTGTGTATTTTGTGTATTTGTGATTGTCCAAATGTGATGTAAATATTTTTCTTTTAAAAAACTACGGATAAATTTTATTTCTTTTATTTTTGTGCTATCTGTTTTTTGTTCACTTTTCAATTTTTTCAAAGCTTTGCAAATTCAATAAGGCTTTTTTTAACCAAAACATTTTTTTAACCTTGAATATTCATTTTTCAGTTTTCAACCAGATGGGACAGTGTAATCTCCAAATTTTAATATTTATGTTTGCTTATTTTATTTTTTGCTTAAATTTATATTTATTTTTGGTTTTTTAATCAAAAAAGTAAGGATAAAATTTGTCAAAAATTGCATTTTCGAAATCAATCAAACGTCTGTGGTTTGATTTCGTACAAAAAGTGTCACAAACTATTACGGTAGTTCATATTTTTATTTCAAAAAGTGAAAAACACATTTATTGCAAATATTAATAATTTATGAAAAAGAGGAAGCAAAATAGAATATATAAAAACAATACCCCCCGTGTTTATGTTTTTTTTTATTTAAAAAAGAGAAGTTTGTTTTTGTTTATATTTTCCTCTTTGCTTTCATAACTTATTTAGCTATTCTTTTTAAAAACATTTGTTATTTCAAATTTAAAATTACAAATTTAATAATTTTATCGTAATCAAATTGCAATTATGATTTTAAAAGTAATATTTTTAATAATCATTATCGTAATTGGCTATTTTAATATGATGCTAAAGTGCCATTTTCTAACCTTATAATTTTTTTTAGATCGAAGATGACGATGAATTTGATTTTCCAGTTAATCCTTCAAGTGGACTTGAAAATCTTGTTGCTTTTCGAAAATTGCATTCAACACGATAAATTTAAAAAACAATAAATCCAATTAATCCAAAAATGCATTACCGTTCCATTATAGCCTCATAATTCTTCTACCCGTATTACTTTTATCCATTTCTTTCATCATTTAAACTGCAGTAGTAGTATCTTCCAAAACTCTTCAAAAAAATACTGTAATGAAAAAAATGAATTTTTTCGATTTTTCATTACAGTACATCCAAAACAAAAATGAAGAAATATTGCGAGCTTACTACGACTGTAGTAGCCACAAACATTTACCATGTATATATTCTATTCATTTTTATCACATTTACTGTATCCATTTGTATGTTATCTTTTGCTTAACAATATTATTATTCCATTCTTGCCTTAAAAATATTTATATCTTTTTTGTATTTTTCTGCAATTGCATTATTTTTGTTCTTTCAATCGCTTTTTTGTCCAATGGTATTCGAATTTCGAAACATATATAAAATTTATTCAATGCTTTTACAAAGTTATTATATAAAATTTAACTGATATTTTTGATTATAAAAAAAAGAAGCATAACAAAAAAAAAACTAAACAAACAAAAACTAAAAAATACAATTGCAGCGATAAAAACAAAACAAAAAATGCAAGCCCGTAAAAACTGAAACTTCGGCAAAAAATTCACTGATTATAAATCTCAAAATTCATCCTTATTTTGAGATTTATAATCAGTAAAAAAAAAATATTAATCAGATGTAAGATATTGTGAAATATCAGAGCCAGGTTCAAAATCACACCATGTATAATCAAGTTGTTGATGAACATAATGCATTGGAGTATACATCACACCAAAGCCCAAAGCAAAAAGAATTGCTAACCACATCCAAAATTTGCAAACTCCCATTCGACAACAAAGACGGATTTGTCGATAATATGTCAAAATCATAGTTAACCAAAAGAGAAAAACGTCCAAGGAAAGAGTGATGGTAAAAAGCATTAATAAATCTGGATTATTAAATGCATCCAAATTATCAGATAACCATGGACGTGGAAGAAAATGTCTTCGAATATTTCCAACAAGAATGGCAAAAGAAGTAAAAGAGCGAAGGCATTGAAGCATGAGATCAATGGAATCAGCGACAAGCCGACGGCGACGTTCAATTGCAGCCAGTCTACGAAGTTCCACCTTTCTTTCTGCACGAATCTGTTTCTGTCGAGATTTTTCTTCTTTTCTTTGTTGTTTCGCACGTTTCTTTGCTTCTTCTTCTTCAGCTAAAAAAAAGATTTTTATTAAACTTTTAAAAAAAGATACGGTAGAAAATCTTACGGTCATTACTTGCAGAACGTTGAAATTTATTTGGAATAAGTTTTTGTAATTTAATTTTGTCTTGCCATGATGAACCTTTTTCTTCGTCGTCTTGCGTACTTGGCTCTTTATCTCCCAAATTAAGCCTTAAAGATAAAGATAAATTATCCAACATTCTACCGTATATAATAAGCATACTTTCTCTTCAAAATATTTGGAACAATTTTACCAATTAAACTGCTTGATTTTGATGTTGTGGACTTTTTATCATCACCATTAGGTTGTCCAGATTCAATAAAAGCTAAAATTAAAAGGTTAGCCGAGAATCAATACAGACAATAAGCAAACCTTGATCATCAGAAGAATCTTTTTCCAATCTAATAGGTCTTGGGGGAACAACCTTTGGTGGCCCTGGTCTATCAATAGCTGGATACAATGGTTTTGGAGCATTTGGATGTTCTTCAATAACACTGTAAAACTCAATACTTTAATATGTTAGAAATATCAGATAACAAACCTTAAACCATTATCACCATTTTCACTATCAGAATCTTGTTCATCATTATCATCATCTTCCTTTTCAAGCTGCTTTAATCTTCGTTCAGATTTTGTAAATCTTGTTAACTTTCGATTATATTTGCTATCGTAAATCTCCTAAAAATGCTTTTCATGTAACAACTGTTGTGGAAGAAATAAAATGAAGCAAACTTTAAAAGTTCGATTTGGAGTTCGGAATTTTCCAGTTACTAAATTTATAAAAACAAGCAAGAAATTTTCAGGGCGTAACGGTGGAAAACATATGCATAAAATTATATGCATCCAAAACCATAACAAATCATACGACTTCCACATAGTAAAATAAACACATTTTAATTGAAAAAATGCCGTAAACCAATTAAAATGTGCTAAGCATGCCAAAAGTAAACGAATACCAAACCAAAATTGAAACCATCGATATCCCATAATTGCTTTGCTTAATATTAACAACAAATTGTTTCAGCTAACCTTTTTTAACAGTGATGAGTAAGCTTTTTTAGAGTTCAAAAAATGCAAAAATATATCGATGATTCAGGAAAGTAAAATGCAGCAACAGCGATAATAAAAAAGCATATTCCTTTTCACTTTACACAAACGAAACAAAAAAAATAGATATCTTTGACGGCAAAAAATTATGCTGGCTTGTTGTGTTGTTGTTTCTTTTTTGTTGTCGTCCAACAGCTTGGTGCTTAAAGACAGCAGCAAAGAAAATTTTCTTTCACTTTTTTTCCTTTCAATTTGAATAAACAAAAACCAAATTAGCAAAGGTCCAAGGAGAAAAAGAAATTCAGCTAATTACCTAGAAAAAAAACAATGTTAAAAATATAGAAAAAATATACAGTTAAAACTATAAAAACAAATGCAATAATAAAAAACGCAATAATCCATTAAATATGTAAAAAATAGAAACTTTTAGTGTTGCAAAAAAAAAAGACGAGTCTAACTTCGATCGATGCGTCATTCAATGCGCAAATGGAAAACATAAAAAAATATTGCATGTTTTGTTGAATGGAAAAAAAGAAAAGGAAGAAAAACAGTGTTTACAGCAATAAAGACCGGGTAAAACTTGAAAATTAAAAAAAAAACATGTTCTTTGAACTTTAACATTTGTGGTGGTAAAAGGAAAGGTAATTGTAATTATGTATTTTAATTTATCTGTTTAAATTTGGAGTTATTCTTGTTTTGAAGTTTTATTTTCATAATGCATAATTAGTTATTCTATGAATACTGATTAACAGATAAAAAATAACAGCAAATACAACTGACGAAAAAGTTGTGACAAAGAAAAACGATATTCATTACAATATTAGATATCTCTTTTTCACATTTGTTTATTCCTGTTTTGTAAAGATAACTTGCATATAAGCTTGATACATATTATTTAGTGATAATTTGATAATATTTTACAGAAAAAAAACAAAAATTAATCGAAAAAAAGCACAAAAAAGTAAGCAAAACGCAAAATATTTTTCAACTTTTTTTTCAACAACGCAAAAATTGAATCACCTGGCAAAAAATGAGCTCTTACAACGACTTTTCCTTCTGTAGCTACCAGTATTTCCCGTTCTCGAAACGAAAGATTGTACAACTTACTTTTTTTTGGCGCATTTCTTTTGCAATCGAAAACCATTGAAAAGTTTTACACAATCATCTTTTTTCTTACATTTTTATCTCATTTATTTTTATTTCTACTTTTACCAAGATGGATAAAGGTGATAGCTTTGATCAACATCTTGCTGTATTGCATAAATTGCAAAGTGATCCAGCGTATGCAATATATTGGAAAAATTGGAAAGCTTGCCAAAGCTGGATGAATAAATGTGATGAAACTTATCTTGAATATCAAAAAAGTATTGCATGGCAAAGAGCTCAAGATGATTTAACTTCATTGTTAGATTCAATAAAAACAGCTGAGGGAAAAATTTCAGCAGCAGATGTTGCTGAAATCCCTGATAATGGTGATATCGTTATGGAAGATACTGAACAACTTAGTGAATTCTATCGTATCAGTATGGAACATAAAAAGCAAAGTAAGTTTATCTCTCTTCCTTGAACCCGATATTAATAATCTTATCTTACAGGAGCAGAAGAACGTGATCGACAAAAAGAGGAAGAAGAAAAGCAACCAAAAGTTGAATATGTTGATGCTAAAGATGTTGGAATTCATGGAATTTCTTCCTTTAACATTGAAAAGAAGACTTTTGGTGAAAAAGCTCAAGAGCATCTAGCTGAAACTCAAAAGAAGTACGGTCCTCACGCTGAAAAGGTTATTACCCTTGAATCAACAATGAATTATAAATTTGATGAACTTATCTCAAAATTTGCTCCACCATTATGGCCCAATATCCCTTTTCGATTGTAAATTCTATTGTTATCATTTTATATTGTTTTTTGTATTTTTAATGGGTATAAAGTATCTTTGGTCTCATTTGTTTAACTTTTTTGTTCGTACAAAGGTTTTTATACCTTTTTGATTTCTTTACCGTATTCTTTTTATCTTCTTTTTAATCTTTTGGTATCTTTCAGACATATTATTATTTTGTAATATTAGTATTATGGGAAGAAAGCGCCATGTTATTTCATCTGTTACAGAAACAGCTGCAGGTGATGAATCTCCAGATGAAAGTGAACGGCCTCCACCAATTGTTATGGCAGAAGAATCACCACCAAAAAAGACTAGAAGAAAATCTAAAACAAAGACTCCTGAATCTGATACTGCTGCAACTAGAACATCAAAGGTTATTTTTGTTTTATACTGTATTAAATAGCTTTTAAATTTAATATTTTAGCGTACTCGTAAACCTACAACACATTATGATGATGAAGAATTTTTTAATGAATTTCGAGCAAAGAATAAACGGCGTCGTGTTAAACAAGAAATTGGTGCATTTGAAGATGAAGAAGGAAATGAAAAGCAAGCTTCTGAATCGCAAGATGAAGATACTGTAGATGATATGCCAACAACTTCAAGAAAAGCAGCAGCTGTGAAAGAAACTTCAACAACGTCTAAACGGAAAGAAGCTGTACAAGGTTCACCACCCCCTTCTACAATGAAAGGAAATGCTCCTGCAAAATTGGTAACACCAAAGAATGAGATTCTTGAAGAACCTGATATTATACCCCTTGAACATTCACCACCACTTTTGCAACGTGCAAGTATTTTACCACAGTTTGATGTATCCGCTTTATATGCTTCTGCAAGCAGCCAAGAAAAATTCCGTAAAGCTGCTGCTTCATCAACCAATCATTTTGCAAACCCTGTTCGGCAAAAACAATATCCTGCACCACGACCACAATCAAATCGAAATTTTCCAACACAGTCTGCTGATACACAGTATCCACGGGTTATTCTTCCTCGAACTTTTAC
>CABFKO010010980.1:0-11613 GCA_901766855.1 Panagrolaimus sp. ES5
TGAAGTATTTAACATAAAAATTATAGCATATTCATCTTTTTTGATTTTTTAAAAATGAAAATAAATGAATTTTAAAAATTGGGTTTTTGATTTTTAAGATTTTCCGGGAATTTAACAACCCTAGTACCAAGTTAAAAATTGCACAGTTAAATAAAGATTTGTTTTCGGAAAACGCGCATCTCAAAGAAATATGTATGAACAACAGAGAGTCTAAAGCATTCTTAACGCTTTTTTTTCGTTTGACATATTTTTTCTGCCAAAAATGGAGTTGTTTTCAGAATTAGCGAAACGATTTCCAAAGTATTAGCTTTTGTTTGAAATCTTATCGCAAGGAACTATTGAGTCGGATCGGGCCAAAAATAGCTTTTTATTTCACAATTACCACAAAAATTTCAAGGCAAAAAAATAGCGGATCTATTTTATTTGTAGGATCGAATTGCCATTTATTATTCAGCATATACAATACCACATTTTTTATTACCACTGTTTTGTGTTAGTACTTTGAATAGTCCGTTTAATGTTTTTTAAATTTCTTTATTTTACATTTTTAAAAAATTTAAATAAAACAAAACTAAAATCTATTTTGTTTTTTTATTGAGAGACAAACAAAATTTTAAAAAAATCAAATATAAAAATTTTTCGAAAAAAGAGGTCAAAAGTTTTTAAACAAAATTAAGGCTAAATAAAAAAACATTAAAATTTATATTATCCGTTAATCCGTTGTGCAGTAACAACCATTTCAGAAATGCCATTTTCAATATGTTTTTGTTCTTTATGAAAGACATCAATGTAATATTGAATTGTTGACATTAACCCTACAGGGAATGGAGTTGAACATTCCCAGTTTAGTTCTTTATTTATTTTTGAAAAATCAATATGATATCGACGATCATGATATGGTCGATCTGGGATTGGCTTGAATTTAGGAGGAGTTGGAGTCCTGAAACAAAGGTTTTATAAACAGTAATTGAAATTGGGAAAAAACTGATGTTTTTGGTTACTCTCTTTTTGAAAATAAAATTTTGTAACATTGACAGTAACAGTAATTTTTATCAATTTACAAATTTTTGGCATACTGTAGTTCGATTTTTGAAAACTTTTAACTAACCTATTCAACAATGTTTGAACAGTTGAATGAATCATTTTAGTTAAATCAATATTACATTTTTCAAATTGTGTTCCAATATTATATATTTCACCCGTTCTTCCAGTTTCTGTTACACGTCGAATTGCTTCTGCACAATCATCCACGAACATCCAACTTCTTGTATGTAATCCATCTCCCATCAATGGATATGGCAGATTTTCAATTGCAAGTCTTGTAAATTTTGGAATTAATTTTGAATATGCTTGTCTTGGACCATATACATTATTCATTCGAACCATTACATATGGCAATTTGTAAGAATGCTAAAATAGAATTGAATTACTTAAACATTTTTAAATCATTTTTTAATGGGGAAAATAATAAATCTTTTTTTAGAGAGTAATACAAAAATTAAGATTTATTTGTTTCCGTGTTACTGTCATTTTTGATAGTAACACTTGTTTTCAACTTTTATCATTTTATTTTACTGTCCTTTTTGATAGTAACGCTATTTTTCAACTTTTCTCATTTTGTGTTACTATCATTTTTAATTTAAGCAATTTTTAATCTTTAAAAACTTACATAATAACTTCGTAAAATATATTCACACGCTGCTTTACTTGCTGCATAAGGATTTGTTGGATTTGGAAGACTTTCTTCTGTTTTTGGTGCTTCATGTTCTCCAGAATCTCCATAAACTTCATCTGTTGAAATATGCACAAATCTTTTTACAGTTTTTGTTGCATTTACTGCTTCCAGCAATGTTGTAGTTGAAATTATATTTTCTTGTATCGTTCCAATTCGATTTTCATATGATTCATCGACATGTGTTATTGCGGCAAAATGGATTACTGTATCAATCTATAAAAAAGATGCACTTTTAAAAAAGTGATAATTTATTAAGGATATAAAACCTGATTATCCAAAAGAATTTCTTGAACAAGTTTTTGATTTAGCAAATCTCCGAGAATGAACTGATATCGTTCACTTTCTTGAATGTTAAATGTGATATTTTCTGGTGATGCTCCAACTGCTAATTTATCAATGTTTATAATTCTGTAAATAAAAAGATGTGATTGATGGAATGTTTTTGATAGCAAAAAACAATTGTAATTTAATAGTTTTAAATTTGGAAAACTTTTAATTTTTTTAAATTCCAAAAAAGACAGTAATCCAAAAAACCAAAATATCAAAAGAAGAGTTACTGTCAAATTTTGCAAACAAAAACCCCAAAGTTTTTGTGTTTCACTTTTTAAAGTTAAAGATAATTCTTACTTTGCTTGTGGCCATTTACAAAAAATATAATTAATAAAATTCGATCCAATAAAACCGCAGCCACCGGTAATCAAAATATTTTTTGGTTCATGCATGATTTGTAAAATGCACGGCGACATTGACTGCCCCAAAATTTACAACTAAAAAAGAAAATCAGATCAATTCTTTCAACAAAAAAACAAATCAAAGACAAAAAGAAAAAGAAAAATTGGAATTTAGAAAAATGTAAAAATTTTTAAATATTTTTATACTAAAAATTTTTTGTTAACAAAGTTAAACAAGATTTTCTTATCTTTTTAAGTTAAAACCGATCAAGGAAGAATGGGGCAGGGTTAAAAAAAAGGAGATTTTATACATAAAGAATGTAAGTAAGCTTCACGCGGATATACATATTTATGACGGATTAAAACAAGTTTTTTCAACTTTTCCCGAAAGCAGTTTAAAAACTTTTTTTTCTCTTTTTAGGGTGACATTCAGAAAGAAGATAAATAAAACAAGGAGACTTTTGAAACAAAAGAAAAATAATATGAGAAAGTCGCCAGACTGGTATTAAGAAGTAGGATATATATTCAACGACTTTGACCCTAAGGGTATAGGTCATATCTGTTAAAAGAATCTTTTAACCAAAAAAGCAGTTTAAAAGTTTATAAAAAAACTTGATTTTTTTAAACATAAAAGTTTTTCCGTTTTTAGTTTATAAAAAATGGCTAATATCACCTTTTTTAAATCCCGACTCAGGGCATTACTTAAAGGGATCGACTTGTTTCAATCAATCTCGACAGCAAATTTGATCAAAAAATAATTTTCATTTACCAGAAAATCTCCATTTTTTTCAATCTATCGTCTGATCAAATCCATACATTTTAACCCCTTAAGGGCATATCCGTAACGACAAAACTTTTTTGAAAGAAGAAAAAAAAGAAATCTTTTTTTTCGTTTTGGTCGTTGATTAAACATGATCTTACATTTACGCACTCTCTTAATTTGTTCAATCTTTTTTTCTTCTATATCTCGCATTTATGGGTCACAAATTTTTTCTTGGGTGTAAATGAGAGAGAGTAAAATAATGGTGATAGTATTGATTATTTGCGTAAAAAAAAGAATTTTTTTCATCATGGATAAAACACAGAAAAAAAAAACGGAGGCGATTGGAATTCAAGTTTTTAGAAATCCGTTTCCTTCTCTTTTTTTTGATAAAAACTTGTGATTAAAAGCAGTTATTAGTTGATCATTTGAAAAAAACTTGAATGATTAAAAAACTTGGATTTATTTTATCTTAAATTCATGACTAATATAACCTGAAAATATTTAATAGTGTCTGCTTAATTTTGATACAACTTTTGTGAATTGTTCCTTAAATTAACCTAACTTGATATTACCAAAAATATTGATTAATCTTTTAAAAAAGTTCCCATCGATGAACCCAAATTACTAATCGCCGAAAAAAAAATTTCGGCCGCTCTTTTTTTTAACAGATCTTTGAATTTTTGAAATCAATGTCAACGAGAGTTTAACGAACCAAAAAAATACAATGTTACAAAATTTGCAGTGCAACAATCCTACCATTTTTTAAACTTTTGAGTATACGGTAAGCATTTTTCTAAAATCATAATATTTTTTTATTTTTGTTAAAATTTTCAAATATATTTTAACAGATTAACTCAAGTCACAAATCAGTACACTTGTTCCAAAAATGAGCTCTTGTGTTGCAAAATGCAAAAATCTGTGCAAACAAAAGCTCTTTTTATATATTTTCGAACAATGTAATAAAAAATGAAAAGGTTGTAAACCAAAGCTTCCTGCCACCCCCTTACTTTTTATATTATCAAATAATCAATCATAAAAGTTTTTGCAGTATTTTTCTACAAGTAATTCAGATTTTTTGAGCACAAAAAAAACGATCAGAAGTTCAAAAATTATACAGCAAAAACTTGAACAATTATAGAAATGAACCAGTTTTTTATATATTGTAAAATAAAAGTTCGTTTACAAAACACCGATTATCAAAAGACAAAAGGTAAAATTACTGGAACATGTTTCTTGACCTCTAGAAGGGAACAAAAGAAAAATAAATTTCATGTTTTGATTCTGCAAATTTTGCCTGCAATTAGCATTTTATTTTTTCTACAATTTCATTTTTTTAAATTGCAACTAACAATTCGAAGCTAGGGATTTCTGGCAAACGAAAACAAGAAACACTCATATTTTGATATTACTATTTTTTATTTTTCTGTTTTAGAAGACGAGTTTTGATGAATGAAAAAACGTAAATCTTTTTCGAATAAATTTATAATTTCGCTATAATTAAATGTACTTAATAATCATTTTAACAGAACCATATTTCTTTTTCAAAATACTTGAAATATAATTACCTCACTGACAAGCTTGGCTCTCCAGAGAGAACTCCTTGGAGTGGATGAAATGATATTGGTTAGAAAAAAATTAATAAAATATTCAAAAAAGCAGCAATTTATTGCTTCCAACTTTATAAATGCATGAAAAATTTTAAAAAATGGATAGCATTTATTTTGATGAGGATGAAATTTATAATAACACTTTTGACTTTATTGTTCAAGTGTTTTGATAAAAATAAAACAATCAACGTGAGAAAAAATTATGGGATGCAATGTACATCAAAAGACGCGAAATTCTCATATAATTCTTCTTTTAGAAAAATTAATTCACATAGCAAAAACATTTTTCAGTGACATAAACAAAAATGGAAAACTTTTTTATTATCACTTTGACGACTTGCATTTTTTATTTTAAAAAAACAGCAAAAAATGAATTTTATTATGGTATAAATTTACAAAGAAAGCAAAACCCAGTTCTGAACAACAACAATCAAAAAAGAATCCATTTAATGTATAAAATTAATGTAAAAAAATACTGTTATCAATATGAAAGTGTATTTTTAAAACTTTAAAGATAATAACAAAGATTTTATTTTTTATAATGAACTAAAATAAAAAACGAGTAAAAAGAAAATCAAAAATTGTTTGTCTGCAAAAAATTTTGGTCAAAAAAAAAACTGCTACAGTAACCATTGACAAATTTTTTTATTGTATTAGTAAGTTCATTTTCATTTGGAAATGTATTTAATTAAAAAGATCAAATTGAGAAAATTTTCTTATTTATTGTTGCAACAAACTAACTTTTAAAAAAACAAAAAAAATGAAACAATAAACAACAACAAAAAAAATATTCAACCCGTAATTACTGTATGTAATTTTTTAGTGATCACTTGGATATGCAGTTGATAAGCATGTTCCAGCTGCACATGATTGATGATATGATGTTACAACAATAGAATTTCCAGCAACATTAAATTTGCATGCATTTCCACCAGAATGTGCCAAAACACATGTGGTAAGAACTGCAAGATCAAAAGCTGGAGAAGTTGAAATGAAGAATCCGCCTTCCTTCTTTAAATATGAATTCCATTGATATTGGAATGTTCCAATGAGATCATTTTCATGTGAAAAATATCCATGATAATTAATTTGTCCAGCTTTTTCAAGAAGATAATATCGAACCCAATTATGTTGTCCATCAACTTCTTCACCCTTCCATTCCCCAGAATATACATGTTCCCAACCAGATGAACCAAGGGCCCCTTTGCAACGTGAATATGTTCCAAACCAAAGTGGGAAAAGTGTATTTTTGTAGAAATCTGCAAAGTTTGAACCACCATGTCCAGCTGTTTGAAGATATTTGTATGCTTCTTGGAAGACTGAAGTATTAGATAATAATTGAAGATAATTATCTAATTGAGCTTTTCGTAATCCTGCCATTGCAGCTTCAGCTGTACAAACTTGTGGAACAAAAAGTGAATCATTATAAATTTGAATTAATTCTTTATAGATTGGACGATTGAATAAATTTTCATTTACAGATTTAAATAATGGATTTGGGCTTGGATCTGATGAACCAGAAACTTTATTTCCCCAATCAAGAACAATATCTCCAGGTTGTGCTTTATCTTCATCAATGGACCACATTTTATCAACAAGTGCTTGAAGAGCAGGATCTGTCGAGCCACCTTGTTTCTTTGTTGTAGTTTTTCCACCAGGTGCATGAGTTGCTGATGTAACAGGTGAAGATCCACCACCAATTGATGGAGTTCCACTTGAAATAAATGTACTACCATTAACAGTTACAGTATCCACGGTTAAAGTGACATCATATCCTTGAAGGGTAAAGGCACAAGTCTTTGATGTACCAGATGCAGTTCCAGCTAATCCACAAATTGTATATGCCAAAAATTCAAATTCTGGAGAAGTTCCAACTAAGAAATTTCTAAGCATTGCTTGATTTGTTCCCCATGCAAATTGTAAACTAATTTGGACATCCTTTTGACGATCAAACCATCCATGATAATTTACAGCTGATGATTTTTCAAGGGTATAAAATTGTACCCAATTATTAAAGCCTACAACATTTCCAGAAGATGTTTCTCCAGCAAAAATCGATTTAAATCCTGATGAACCTTTAACGGAGCCAGAGCGAGCAAAAGGTTGGAACCAAAGATTTGTAAGAGCTGTTGTTAAATCACCAGTGATGAGATTATTGGATGTAAGGAATGTTGAAGCAGTTTGATATGCAGATGTTGAAGACATTGAAGATAAAAATGCAGAAATTGCTGTTTGTTTTGAATTTGTTAAAGTTTCATCTGCACCAGAATCAGGGGTTGTATATTGTGACTAAAAAAGATGGATATAAATAAATTAGCAATATATACAATAGTCTTACCAATAAACTTGTTAAAGCTGCATATGTTGGTTTGCTAATAAGGGAACTACTAACAGATTTAAATAATGGATTTGGTGCATTATCATGGCTAAAGTCATGATGAGAAGCTTGATTTTGGTAATCTAAAACAATATCCCCAGATTGTGCACCATTTGTATCTGCAGAAGCAAGTTGATTAAGAATTGCTGTAACGTCTGCTGCAGCTACGGCATCCTCAGATCCAAGAGTTTCATATTCATATTTTGATAAATGTTTGATTACAACAAATCCTGTAAAAATAAATTATTTATTGTAAATAACACAGCTTTTAAAAAAAACTTTACCATTGGTTAAAGTCCATAAAAATCCACAACAAAGTGCAACAATAACAACAAATTTCATTGTTTTGTGATTATTTGCTTCTAAAAATTATAACACGTTTTTTTCAACAATGAAAAATTGGAGACCCTTATTCTTTTAAAAAAGAGGGTGTACAAAAATGGCTTGTGAAATGCCAAATGAGCAACTTTTATATGATTAGAAAAAAACAGTAAGAGCATGCCTTTTTGAAAGGGCGCCGCCCATGTTTCTTGGCCCTTCTTATCGATTTGGTGGTAATTGAACATAATGATTATATATATGGTAGAGATCCTTCTTCAGCAGCGACAACTTCTTGCGTCAATGAATAAAAAAAATAATGATGTCTTCTTTTTTAGCACGTTATTGGATGAGGACCAAACACAATGTGTTAAATTGCTGATAAGGAGAAAAAAAAGTATATTGAAGCGGATGTGTCTTAAAAGGTGGACAATAAAAAAATGAAAAGCAAAGATTGATAAGATCTTTGAAGCCTTTGATCTTTTATACCCCCACTTTTCAATTCTTTTTTGAAGAAAGAATACAATAAAAAAAATTAATACAAGAAATTTCGATATTTAAAAAAAAAACGGAAGGGGAAGGTCAAAGGATAAATTATTTCTGCAGCAATTTTAAATTATTTTTTTTTCGATGGACGACGATCATGTGTTTGTTTTTTTCAGTGTAGAATTTTTTTGCTTATTCATCACTGTTTTTTTGTGGCTGTTTGATGTGTTGTTGATTGCAATCGATAAATTGAAAAAAAAATGCATTGAAAAAAAAGGCAAACAACACTTCAATGTATTACCACAAATATATGTGTTATGTTTAATGCCAAAGATTAGCGAACGTCTGCCGTTGCCGTCGATGACAAATCTGCGCAAAATCGTCGTCGTCATTTTGTTTTTTCGATTCAATTGGCGTTTTCTTTGTTTTAAAAAAGGTCCCGCTACGAAAACGCGCTAAAAAAAAGGTTTACAAAATCAACACAAAAAAATTGAAAGAGACGCTTTTTGGAGGGACCCCTTCTTGTGTCGTTTAAAAAAAAAGAGGTTGTTCATTGATTCTTCCTCTCAATTTCTATTTTATAACCATTTTTCCCTTTGCAAGTATCAAATGTTTGTCATTTAAGCTGCAAGCTTAAATTTATCTAATTTTATTGCTTTTCTTTCCCAAACACGTGTTTCGCAAACAAAAACATTAGACTCCCATCCTTGTTTTTTGTGGTTGGACTCTTCTTCTTTTTGTCCTATCCTTTTTCTTCCGGTTGCTGCAATTTCAATTTCCTTGTACCTTTTTTTTCCAATTTTTATAGTATTAATCATCGATATTTTTATATTTTGAAGAATACATTGCGCATTTTTTTTGAAATTCTATGCGAAAGTAAGCAAGAACAAAAAGCTTTTTTTGATCTATGATGTTTATTGTTTTTGTTGCTGTTTTAAAAGAAAGGACGCAAGCCGACTTTTTGGTTTTGAACAAATGTGGCACAAATAACCACAGCTTCGTTTTTTTTCTTCCTTCAAAGTCAATGTTTTGGCCCAAAAAACATACATTCTTGTCTCATTTTTATTCTTATCTATTCCATTTTTTTTCAATGTGTCAAATTCTTTTCGAACTTTCCACCCTTTTTATACAACAGTTTGCCTCGATAGTTTTTCGAAAATGAATATATCCTGTTCCATTTTTTTTGCAGCTGCTGTTGTTGTTGACGTTGTTGTTTTGTTATTTTTATCCATCGTTTCTTTTTTATTTCTAAATAATTTTATATACTTTTTTGTAGCATTATGGCTCATGCCGTCAGTGGAGATTCTGCTTCTGCCCTATTAGGTGCAGCAAGTCATAAAGAAGATGAACAATTGATTTTAAGCGCAAGTGAAAGTGAGACTAAGGTAATTTTTATTGTCGTAAATAAACAAATTTAAATTATATATAATTCTTTTAGGTTATTGATCATTCTGCTGCTAAACGAGCTTTATCTACAATGGAGGAAGAAGAACCTGCACAAGCTCGTATGATATTAAAGTAAGTTTTGCTTTTATAAACTGACTTTAGAAATTTTGCAATAATTCGCTTTTTAGGGTATATCCTCGAAGATGGCTTGTTTTATTAGTTGTTGCATTATTAAACAATTCAAATACAATGTCATGGATTGCTTTTGCACCAATTGCAAATCATGTTGATTCTTTTTATAATCAAGCTGTTGGTTTTTGTCTTTTAATTATGGATTTTAACTATTAAATTTTTAAATTCTAGAGTGCAACAAATTGGTTTTCAATGATTTATATGATATGCACGATTCCTGTTGGTATTGTTGCCATGTGGGCTGGACGATTTCTTGGGCTTCGTTGGGCTATTTTAATTGCTGCTTGGGCAAATGGATTGGGTGGTTTAATTCGTCTTGGAAGGTAATTAAATATTACGATTTACACTGTAAAATAGATCATGTTAAATACTTCTTATTCTCTAAAATCATCTATTAAAACAAATTTAAAAGTTTATACTTTTAGTACCTACCTTGATCCATCTCTTCGATTCCCTGTTGGTATTACTGGACAAGCAATTTCTGCCATAGCTTATCCATTTATTATGTTTTTACCAACAAAAGTTGCAGCTGCATGGTTTCCTGATAATCAAAGAGCAATTGCAACAACTATTGGAATTATGTCTAATCCATTAGGAGTATTATTGGCAAATCTTCTTAGTCCTATGCTTTGTCATTCACCTGAAGACGTTCAATATGTTAACTTAATGACTGCAATTCCATCTGTTATTGCTTGTATTATTGCGAGTGTTGCTATTACTCGTTCCGAACCAAAACATCCACCTACAATTAGTGCTGGTCAAAAACAAATGGATTTCTTTGCAGGTTTGTTTTATTTTGATTTTTAAAATAAATTTATTAAATAAATTTTAGGAGTCAAATCATGCTTTACAAATAAAGAATATCTTATTTTGCTTTTAGTTATGGGAGGTGGAATTGGTTTGTGTTTTTATTTCTACTCTTATGAATTCATAAAGTGTTTTATCTTTTTTAGGATTATTCAATTGTCTTTATACTGTAATGCAACAACTTCTTTGTCCATATGGTTATTCAAATTCATTTAGTGGTTATTGTGCAGCTTTGATGATTATTGGTGGAGTTTTTGGTGCAACTGGAGCTGGTATTTTTGTTGATAGAACCAAAAAATTCCAAGAAACATTAAAAGTTGCCATGGGTGTTGCGGTTCTTTTTGGTGTTATCTTCCTTCAGGTTTGTCGTTACTTTAAGTATTTAAACATTTTTAATCTTTTTAGTTAGTTCAACATCCTGGTTTAAAACCTTTCATTTTGGGCACATGTTTCTTATTTGGTGTTATGGGACTTGCAACCTATCCAGTTGGTTTAGAATTATCTGCTGAATGCGCTTTTCCAGTTTCTGAAACAACTTCAACTGGACTTATTGTTTTATCTGGTCAAGTACAGTCCGTTATTTATGTTGCTATAATGTCAATGCTTGCAAAACCTTTAACTGGTGAAAATGCAAAGTATCAAACTTGTAAAATTGCTGGTGATAAAGAAGCAACTGAAGCAAAAAATTATTACATGTCTAACATTGTAAGTTTTTTAATCAAATATTTAATTTAACAAAAAAAATTCAATTAATTTATAGGTTATGTCAATCATCGCTGCAGTACTCTTCTTTATTTTGGTAATTTTCTTTTATCCAAAATATCGTCGAATGGAAGCTGAAAAAGCACATGGAATTGTTCCAAAAAATAATCAAGAAGCTCATGCAGCAAATGCTGAACTTGAACCTCTTAAAGCATAATATATTTTTCATTTTCTACCTTTTTTGCTTGAACGTGCGCTTTAAAGACACTTTGTTGAACTGATCTGCACGATGAAAAACTGCCAATATTTTATTTTCTTCAAAAATTTTTATTTCTGATCTTCAAAATGAGGGCCAAAGCATTCATTTTTTCCCCAAAAAATCATGCTGAAGCCATCTGTTCCTTTTTTGCAGCTTTTTTATAAACATTTTTTTTACCCACTCTTCAAAAAGTTAACATTGTCTGTAACCTTTTTTGTTTTTTGCTTTTTATCAGGAATTCGTTTTTTGAGCTTTTTTATGTATCCCAATTTTATTTTTTGTTATTTTTAATAATTCTTTTTATATGATA
>CABFKO010011024.1:0-11591 GCA_901766855.1 Panagrolaimus sp. ES5
AAATTTTGATGTAACACTCGATTCAAATAATCTGGTAGAGTGTCTCTTAAGATTTCTGATTTCTCTGAAAAAAAAAGAAATAAGTTTTAGGAGGCATTCGGCCATAATTAATCATTAAACGTTTTTTCCCTCTGCCGTTTTTAAAGATTGCTATCAGCGTTTTTTCATGGGAGATGATCATGGTGGTGATGATGGGGGTTTTTTTTGTGTAAATGGATGGCATGACCTTGAATGACCTCAAGAAAAATGTTAAAATTGTTAAAGACAGCCTTTTTGAGTCTCCGCCTTTAGGGGGAGAAAATCCTTCTTGGGAAAAGCATTGTTGTTAGATTTAATAAGTAACCATTGGTTTTTTAAAGGACAAATGATTTTCATAATTCTGTACAGTTATACTGCTTTCAGAAAGTGTCTTAGTTTAAAGTTTTGGGGTAATTTTTACATGATTTTTTTTGTTAAATACAGTAACTCTTTTTAATTTGACAATGTTGTTAAAAATTAAACATTTGCATTTTTTGGATAAAATGCTTTTATTTTTGGTTGATTTAGAAAACATAAGGAAGATGTCATCAAAAACCATACTATTTTAACAACTTTATTAAAAACTGTGCAAATTTTTTCCCCTCTAGCAATGATTTCCGAAGAAAGAAAAAACTTATTAAAATTCTTTAAACAACTTTTTTTTCTAATAAAAAAACTATTGTATGTTTTTTGAATAAATGAAAGAAAAGTGGAACCCGTGTGGCGCCAAAATTTGAAACGGATCATTTAAAATTGCCGTTACTTTTTTTTCTTCCAATTTTCAATATGGGTGGCCTTTATTAAAATAAAAAACGGGAAAAAATTGAGAGGCATTTTTTGTAAAGATTTTTTTGAACCATCAAAGGTGGCAATTTTCGACAAAAAAAAGGTAGGTCGAATTTCATCCAATTTTTTATTCAACGCTATTTTCAAAACATTAAAAAACAAATTTATTTATTTCTGCCTTTTTTGAAAATTTTAAAATTGAGTCTCTTTTTTTTTCAACTTTTGATCGGGTTTTTTTGAATAAGTTATTTTTGAACCAAAATAATTAGGTAATAATTTGTTTTATTTGGTTTCCATTCATGCCAGTTGGGTGGTTTTTTAAAAAGTCATTCTGTTTCTATCCAAAAAATAAGATTTTATACTCATTTTTCTCCCTCATTTTTTTTGTCAATTTTCTATTTTGGATTCATCTATTTTCTGGGGCGGCTTTAGCTGATTATCTTTTATCTATCCACTTTTGCTGTGTCTTTAAAAGACTTTAAAAGGTTTAAAGAGAAAAAACCTTTAAATTAAACTAAACGCATCCAGCTAAGCAGCCTAAGGGGGCGAAGTCAAAAATCAAAAAATGGCCATTCTTCCTGGCAAAAAAATAAATGCTTCCATAAAAGCTGCTCCATTTTTCAGTTTTCCATAATTGGATTAAAATTTTAAAAATTAACTAACAAAAAACCATTTCGTGAAAAGAGTGTGTCCTCAATTTTGTTTTTGCAACCCCCAACAAAAAAGAGGTTCAGTTTTGTTCTTTTTTTAAGAGTCCAAAATTTTCATTCATAAATTTGTTAAACTCTAAAGTTTCATAGTGTTTTAAGTTCGACATTATTGATATGGGTTACGGTAGGCAAAATTTATTTTTTGATCGATTGATTTATTCATCAACTATGTAATATCTTAAATGGTAAAGTCTAAAGATACAGTAACTTTTTTCTGAACTTTGAAACCTTTCGCCAAACATGATGGTAAAATTTATTCAAATTTTCATGATCACTTATTTTGCCTCTGTTTTTTTTTGACCTTTTAGACTAAAGTGATAAACCTGTGATCTCTCTCACTTTCTCGATGGAATTAAAGTTGTTGCCCCAATAGAAAAAAGTCAAAATTTCACTCAGAATCCCCTCTGGCAAAAAAACTTATGCAATTATTCTCTCTCTCTCTTTTCAAAACTCATAACCGGTTCCAGATTTAATTTTTTTTTTGATTATATTTGATTTGAATGCTTGCTTGCTTTTGATGTAACAATCAACTCTCTTTTTTTTGTTGTTTCCCCTTTGATTCTGTTTCTCTGTTATTTCTCCCATTCATTGCTCATTGCGGCGGTAAAAAAAGAAGAGAAAGAAAAGCTTTTGTTTTTGCGCATCACTTTTTCATTTTCATTCTTTTAAATTTTGCATTTCGATGCTGTTAACAACAAAAAGTTTATTATGGCCCCGATAATAATAATAATAGCGGAATGTCGGTGATGCTTTTTGAAGACTTTTTTTTGAACGTCGTCGTTTTAAGACAAAAAAAAGTGAAATGATTAAAAGACAGAAGACAAAAAAAGGGCAGGCATTTTCGTTCATTAATAAAAACGATTTGGTTCTCATCACAAGCACACACGTAGAAACAAAGTGAGAAACATAGAAACAAGGAAACCATTATTAAAGAAACAAATAAAAAATTAATTTTTTTTTCTGATGCTTTTTTTGAAGAAAGACAAATAAAATTGAACAATGCTGATTCTGATTTTGTTCATTTCAAAGTCAGTTCGAGTAATAAAAAACTTTCGTTTTATGACCAACACTCTTTTTTTGGGAGTTATTGAAATATGTTCGAAAAAATATATTTTAATTGCCCAATCTAGCCTCCTTTTTTACAGCCAGTTTTTGCAAAAAATACATTAAATCCGGAAATGTTGATGTTGTTGTTACTTGATTTTTCTGCCCTCCAAAATAAAAGTTGAACACCACGAGAACTAACTTACCCAAGCAATCTCATTGTTGTTTTTTTGATTCTATTATTTTGCAATTCTTTTTTTATTACATATTTCCGTTCCACTTTTTGTTTTGCATGTATTGTTAAATGGAAAGTAGGGTTACCCTTATGAATGTAGAATAACTGTGGTTTTCGTTTTTTTTTTGTCTGTTTTTAATTGTGTTTTATCATTTTATCCTTAAAGACTTTTTTAAATTCCCGCCAAAACCCTTTTGAGTTACTGTATTTGAATACAATATTAATTCTTTTTTAAAAATCATTTTTTACCATATTCTTATTACAATATCTTTTTTCTTTAATTCCCGCCAAATGTTTCACGAGAGTAATCGCTTTTTGGGTTACTGTATTTTTAAAACTGTTACTATCTTGTTTTTTTTTCAAAAATAGCCTAAAAAAACAATTTCAAACATTTTTCTTTTTTGTATATTTTAAAATTGTAATTTTTTCTTGTGATATTTTTTTACGATTCTTTTTTAGTCGCCATTAAGGTTTCACAAAAGAGGAAAAAATGAAGCAATGACCAACGCTTTTTCCTTTTTAAAAAAGAAAGAAAAATGTTTTTTAAAAATGAATTAAAAGCTGTATTTTTTTAAAAGAGGGAAAGGGGCGAGCCTTGATTCTTGAAACAATAATATAAGAAAGAAGCCAAAGGCAAGAAAAGTATCAGCAACAGCAGCCAAATAAGAAAGGAAATATAAATGTACAACGTGAAAAAAATAAAAAATAAGAATCATTGTTTTTTAGGCATCATCACTTTTTTTTCTCCAAGCTTCTTTTGTTTGATTGAAAAATAACAACACTTTTGAAATTTTGCCAAGTTTTTTTTTTGTATTTTTGTTATTTTTTCATGGTCTTTGTTGTACAATTTTATTACGATATTAGCGATCGGTTCGTTTCGTGGTCCTTTTAAATGTCCTAATAATAGAAACAGGATACTGTAGTGGTTGTGTTAAAATAGATTTTAAGCAAAAAGCGGGGATTAAAATTTTTTTTATTATCTGATCCAAATTTTTTATGTTTGATTTTTGAGAAAATTTTCATTTTTTGTCACCATTTGTTTAAGAATCGTTGAAAAACGTAATTAAAATCAATTCTCAGGTTTCGAAATATTAAAAACTTTTCTCTTTAAAAAATTGCATAATTTTATAGGAAAAAAAGAAGCTTTTTCGCTTTAAAATTAAAACTTATTTCATTTTTTTCTTTCCTTTTTTTAAGCATCTCAAAATTTAAATTAAAGGTGATAAGAAAGAAATATTCTTGTTCAAACAAATTTTCTTCGACCATCAACTACAATGATGGTCATTTAAATTCTTTTTTTATCTTGTCAATTCTAATTTTACGCAATCATAAGACAAAAATATTTTATCATCATCTGTCACCTAATCAAAGAATGAAAGAAAGTGGACAGCATCACTTTTTTTCTCTGTTTGCCAAAAAAACTGACCAAAGAAAGTTAAAAATTGCTTTGATTTTAAAGTTTTAAGGGACAATTTTTTGTGTTTGTTTTAACAAAAAAAAGGAAAATATTTAAAATGGAATGATTGTAAAAAAAGTTTATGACTTTTTATGGGTGAAAGTTTTTATTTAACTTCTTCATTTTTAAATTTGAATTTTTGTGTTGGTCAATAATTTTTTTTTGCAAAAATGTTTTTAAAAGTTATTTTCCAAGATTTAAAAATCCTCAAACTTTAGGCTTACAAAAAATGGTTTTAAAAAATACGTGATTCATGGGCACCATTTTAATTTTGGACACAGTCTAAAACGTAGGAGGAAAGAAGGTGCTACCATTGAAAAAAACGGTGTCATCTTTTTTTTTGACAATTTTTAAAAAAACATTGAGGCTTTTTTAAAAACAGTCACGGAATGTTTTTAAAAAAAAAGTTATCAGTGTTTTTTTGCAAAATTTATTTTTTGGTGATTTTAGAAAAAGGTGGTCATTTTAGTGAAAACAATTTTGCTTGGGCAACGAAAAAAATGTTTCCTAAATTTTAAAAATTAATTTTGTATCTCAAAGCGACAGTTTTTAAAATTTCGATTGTCTTCTCAAGAGTCAATGGTAAAAAGTTTTAAACTGATAAACAATTGTCTTTCTATCATATTTGAAATTTCCTTAAATTTAAATATTTCCAACCTTTAAACTTTTTTTGAAGGATTTATTTACAGACGTCATTGCCTTTCTCTCTTATTTTCCCTTTAATTAAAATTCAGTTTCCAAATTTTTTCGAAACATTGAAAAAAAAACTTTGTAAAACTGCACGAACGATAATAGACTGACTGATTTGTCCCCATTTTATTCCACAAAGATTTTTTTCATTAAAATATATTTCCATAATTCAATCACAGAACATTTTTTTCTATCTTTTTCCAACAATGTTTCGAAAAAATTGAAATGAATCGATTTGCTTAAACTTTAACTTTTGTCTCTAAAATTCCTTCGTGTTTTATTCCATGAAATTTTTTTTGTGTTTTGACGCGATTTATTTCGGTTTTGTTTGTTCATTCTGTTGCAAAAATCAAACATGTTTCAATATTTATAATCCTAATTTATTTCTATTTTTTAGGTTATATGCCATAGAAAGAAAGTGCCAACGCATTTTTTGCCACCTTTTTTTTGTAAAAACTCCAAGTCTTTCAACGACCACGACGATCTCCTCCTTGTGTGAAATAAAATAATTTTCCACGCAAGAGGATTTCCGTCAATCGTCAAAAAACAAACAATCAAAAACACTTTCCTGCCACTGTTTTACAAAATCTTTTTTGATCATAATCACTTTGCCTCATTATTATTTTCGACAAAGTCTTTCAACTTTTATATAATTAATTTTACCAGAAACTTTTTTTATTACTGTATTTTTTTATATTTGTTTTATATTTTAAAGAAGTAGAAAAAAAATGATTGAAGCATGTTCAAATAATCCACGACAAACTGGCACCTCAGCATCTTCATCAAATAATGGAATGTTTAATGATCCATTTTTTGCTTCCGATGGTTTTGGCACAACTTCCATGGATGATTTAGATGGAACAGATATATTTGGAATTTTGGGTGAAGATCGCGGTGGAATAAATGATAATGGATATGGGAATATGGTAAGTGGAGATTTTGTTTATCCAGAGGAGATATAATTTATCTAAATCTGTTTTCGAAATTGTACAGTAAAAATAACGTTTAATTTTCAAGAATTTTGGGTTACTGTAGTTTTTTTAAAGAAAACAAATTAACATTTAACAAACTACAGAAACCCAAATGTTAGAACCTTGAATTTACTAAAAATATTTTTATTATTTATTTCAAAAACATTTTTCAATACCGTAATACTTTAAACCAAAAAACATTTTAAGGATGATGACCTTCACCTTTCAACAGATCAACCATTTTTAACTTCATCCCATCCATCATCAGATTCACATTACCCTTCAAATAATGATGAATCATTTTTATCACCAGCAATTTCAACATCCAGTGATGGACAGCATTCTTCTGGACATACTTTAACATCCCCAGATGGAACTGCCCCTTCAGGAGATTATCCTCCACCTCCATCTCCCGTTGTCATTGATCCAACAGATATCGATAAAATTTCAATACAACTTGAAAAAAATCAACAATGCCGTTGCAAAAGTTGTAATAAACTTTTTAATTCTGTTTGGTATTTAAAGCAACATGCTGTAAAGCATAGCAATGATCGACCGTTCCAATGCAAATTTTGTCGAAAGGTTTGTTTTTTATAAATATCTGTTAATATCTATAAAAACAATCAGTTTTTTAGACATACAAATTTCGAAGTAATTTGTATCAGCATAAATGTCCCGAACGGAATCGACAACTTGGACAACCAAAGTAAGTTTTTTTTTGTTTTTTTATTAAAATTTGTTGTGAAAAAAAACAGACAAATGTGGAAAACACTTTTTTTCTTAATTAGTCATATTTCTGAAAATATTATGATTCTTTCAATTTTTTAAAGTTTAAATGTTGGCATTTTTTGGTAAATGCTTTTCGCCTCAAAGCACAGCTAAAAAAGTGTGTTTTCTATTGGCTGCATGCAAAATGATTCTTTTTTTGTAGCTTTTCGTTTGAAATATAACAAATAAACATTTTTTCGATTCATCATTTATCAAACTTTAAACATTGCCATATTTTCGAGAAGATTGCCTCAAAATTTTAATTGAAACTAAAAAATTACTTTAAAATGGGTAATTGATATATATATTACTGTATCTTTTGTGGCCGCTCGTTTAACTCCACTTTTCGTGAAAAAAAATATTAAGATGAAAATTGCTGAGTATTTTGGGTGTGTTTTAGCCAGAAATTATATAGTTTAGCTTTATTTATGCAAAATCCTTTCCTCCCTTTTTTACTTCATTGAATTGAACTAAAATAGCTTTCAAACAAGTCAGATGTGTAAAACTTGAAACTTTTCAATTTCATTTTTTGTCATCTTCCAATTTACCAACCTGTTTTAAACAAAAAACTTTATTTCAAAACAGAATCTGATTCATCCACTTACTTCCCCATCTCTTCTCCTTTTTTTTAAATCTCATTAAGTTTACAAAAATCTAAAAACTAAAAAAAAGAACTGAAATATAAATTTCGAATAATCAAAAAAAAGCAGCTGGTTTTTTTGCATGTTTCTTTTTTTTCAAAACCATCATTTTTTTCTGCTTCGATTTTTTCGTTCTTTTTTTGCGTCCTCGTCGTTTTTCGTCGTCATTACTTTCTTCTTTTTCTTTTTGCATTCCTTTTTTCTCCGCTTTTTTTCCAATGTTTTGCTTGCATTTATTTTATATTTATTTTTTTGGTTTCATTGTAGATTCACGAAAAACTAACGTTTTTTTGTAAAGCTTTAAATACAAAATAAAAATTTGAAATGGCTTAAGATTTTTTACTTTTATCTATATTTTATTTTCAATAACAACTTATTTTTAAATAAATTTAAACAAAAAAAACTGATTACTATCTTTCTTTTTTCTTTCTCCCAAATAATAAACCTTTGTTGTTGGGGATCCTCGCTCGATTATTTAACCTCATTTTTGTAAATATTTAAAAAGACATGAATAATAAATTGAGAGAGGCGATTGTTATCTATCTTTTTTTAAGTAAATTAAATAAATTTTTAAAAAGGTATCAAAATCAAGGATAAAAAAAGCATTGATTTTTTTCGGGTAAAGCAGCATTTTTAATAAAACTCATTAATTAAAAATTATTTTGCGATTCTCTTTTTATTCTTGGTTAATATTTTATTATAATTATTTGTTGATTTCTCATTTGTAAAAAAAATTGTCTCTTGTGAAAATTTTTAAAAAAATGTTAGATGTAGGATGGACACGAATCCAATGTATACGGTAAGAGATCTCTTTTTATTCAACAAGTTTTTTGAACACCCAAAAATGATGATGCAAAAAAAGTAAAATGGATTTTGTTTAAGCCTCAAAAGCAGCAACATTAAAAACTGACCTCATTGCTTTTGTGTTGTGTTTTTTTGAGTCATAAACAAGTGCAAGGGGGGATATATTTTGATGATTGTTTGGAACAAAAAAAAAGAAGGGTGGTGTTGAATTATGAATGTTGAATTAGTCATACTTTTTTAAAAAAATTGCATCAGTTTTTATCATTTTGATTTGTAAAGTTTCAATGCTTAATAATTGCTTTTTTTGACTTCTGTCAAAAAATACTATTCTTAATTTTAAAATTCTTATTTTTGATATGTCTATGTTTAAGTATTTAACGCATTGTAATATTTGAGCAAAAATTATTATATTGTTTCGATTAATTAAGAAAATTAGTGTAACCACTTCCCATTAATTTACATCAGGAAAAAACAATGAATGTTTATTCCAATGTTTTGTCTAGTTTTTATTTACATTTACATTATTGTAATGAGAATATATGTAGTTTAGTCTACAAAATTATTAATGTCTTTAAAATATAAACAGGAATCCCATGCCAGATTTATTAAAAATTTCCGTTTCCCTCTTTTCGTTCATTCATTTTCATCATTTATCATCATCAAACAACAACAACAACAGCAGCTATCTATCTCGAATTAACTACCATTTCTCAATTTATTTTTTTACAATCATGCCAGCTTTGTTTGACCACTTCAAATATCTTTTTTTCACCATTCTTCTCTCCCTTTATTTTCTTTTTGCATCAACATCAATGAAAAAAAGACCGTTCATCCATATGTCCAATTCTTTTTTGCTGTTTCTCGATTTTTTTCAAAAACGCGCAAAAACAATTCCATTTTGCAGCTACACGAAACATTATTTTTTTGCGGGTTTTTTTTTCTTCCATTTTTGGTTTTTCTTTTTCTGTTATGTTTTTGCAATGCTGCTTCCAAAATTTTAAAGCTTGAAAAAAAGAAGCAAGAAAAACGGAAAAAAGCCATTTAATAAAAATGCTAAATGAGGACATCCTTGAAATGACAAAAACAAGAAAAAATTAAGAGTGGTTTTCCATGTCATGCCAAAAATCTTATTTTTTTTAAGCCTAATTTTTATCTCATTTTTATTTACTCTTTTTAAAATTTAATTTTTATTTAATTCGTTTTTATTTTGTAGTGGAATAAGAAAGAGATTTTATACCCGTGGGATTGCATATACTGAAGGAAAAGGAGATCCAAATAATCCAAATAATCAATCTTCAAATTCACAACAACAATCCCATCAACAACAAAAACCATTATCAATTTCATCAACAACAACAACAAATTCTACACCAATCACGGAGCAACAACATCAACAACAAATTCCTGATAATTCTTTATCAGCTCCATATGAGCCACAAGGAGGATTTCAACTTCCACCATCTGATTCACATTCGGATATTCAATTTAATTTGATCCCCGTTGAAGCTCCACCACTTCAACATCATCATCATCAACAACATCAACAACAACAATATTCTGAACCTGCTTCAATGATGACTGAAAAAAAGCCGGCAAGACCAGAAAATTCAATTCGAGAACGGCAACTTGATCCGGCATATGTTGAAGATTATCTTGCTCGGAAGCGACATAAGGTACAGTAACTTTCATAATTAAAATTTTTTATTTGTCGAAAAATACAGTTTCATTTGAGCTTGTTTTTTAACTCATTAGAGCTGCAAAATAAAAACCACCACAGCGGAAAATAATCAGCTAAAAATTAATTTTGATTTTTCCTAAAAAAATATTTTTGGCAATTATTTAAAAATTATAATAAACTTATTTGCATAACCTTTGATGAAATACTTTTTCGAATTAAATCCTTTTTTAGCTTTTTACATGCCGAAAATGCAAATTTCAATTTCCATCTCGTGGTCATTTATCTGCTCATATGACTGCTCACAGCCTCACAGAAGCATATTGTTACATTTGTCCACAATGTCCACAGAAGTTTTGTGAAGAACGTCGTCTTCGAAATCATTTGGAACTTCATGCATCAGATCCAAATTCAGCATGTCATCGATGTCGGCAATGTGATGGAGCTTTTCGATCAGCACTTGCTCTTCGACGGCATATTGATCAATCTCGAGCATGTTATTCACATCCATTTGGAATTAAACCTCAAATGGTAAGAGACAGGGATACTGTAGTTTTAATAAAAGTTAAACATTTTCAGATGATTGCTCCATCACAACCAATTGATCCATATGCCTTTATTGAATCTGATGAAGAAAATGAAAATAAAGGTGTTGTTGTTGCTGATGCTGAACCACTTGCTTCTGTAAATGTTGTTGGAAATGGTGGAATTAAGAGACAAAAATCAATTGGAGATTCTGGAGCTGCTTCTGATGCCTCTTCAAATACAACAAGTCCACCACGAAATAGCACCTTGGAAGAAGAATACGAAGAGAAAACTCCTGAAGATTCTTCATTCCTTTCAAAGCGCTCCAAAAAATCATCTGAAAATGAAGATGCAGATTCTGGATTCAGAAGTCGGCTAAATTCAAATTTGAGTTGTTCACCTTCATCACATTCTGCTATTAGTTCTGGAAGCGATTCCCCGGGAAGAAAATATTCAACTGGGCATGATTACGGTAACGGTGGTGGAATAAATGGAAGCAATTATGAAGCATTAGCTGGGCCATCTGGATCCAATGGAACAAGCTTTGGAAATGGATGTTACTCGCAAACATCATCATCATCTCGAATAAATATCCCTCCTCCAACTGCACATTATAGTTATGGATTAATTGAAACAGAAGATTGTTGCTTTGAAGTTGATTCAGAAGCAAATTTTGGTGATCAAATTTTACAGAAAAAATCTGTTTCAACAAGAAATTTTCGATTAATTCATAACATCAAAGCTAATGCCGCCGATAATGGATTTATTGATCGGATTTCTGATATCCCTTCATCTGAATATTTTTCATCTACATCTGAATTTGTAACATCAAATTCATCTAACGGTTTTCCCCTTGAAACCTTTGAAGCAACAAAACCGGTGATTGAAACATCAAAGGAACTAAAGTAAATTTTACCCTACTGTATAACATTTTTATATACAATGACATTTTTCAGAGCCATCTTAGCCATATTTTTAAATGCCCTCATTGAAACAGCAAAAACTCGACATCAAAATTTAAAACAAATTTAACATTTAAAAAATAGTCTCAAAAATTTAAAAGTTAACTTTTTTGATTTCTTTCAAATTTTTGTATTTGTTTTTGTTTCAAGACTTTTTTCTTTTCTCTCAAAACTCTTCTTCGATCTTTCTACTGCTTTTTTTCTTGTTTATATTTTTGAATTTATTATTTTAATTCTTTTTAAAAAGAAAAAAACTACCCATTGTAATCATTTTAATATTTGTGTTGAAAAAAAATCATTACTGTG
>CABFKO010011035.1:1081-15820 GCA_901766855.1 Panagrolaimus sp. ES5
AAAAATCATTTTTGTTTTTTTTTCCTAAAAATTTTTCCATAAACGTTTGTAGCAAATTCTTTTTTTGTTCTTGATTTTTTAGTCTTTTTCAAAAATACCGAAATTTAAAGTGAACCAAGAAAAAAGTATTCAACGCCTTTTAAATTTAGTTCTTCTTGTTCCAAAGAATTACTTCCTTTGAAAACGAGCAGTGAGAAACGATCTAATTTTAAGCTCAAAGGGCAAAAAAATACTGCATTTTTCCAGTGAGCTTTGGGGTCTTCCTGAACTTCGCCTATTAAAATTTGTCGAAAAAAAAACAAAAGTAGAGGGTATTTGGGAAGGCATAAAAAAAGATGCCAAATGAAGAATTCCCAAGATAGAAAATAATGGTAGTATATTCCAACGTCAAAAAAAATGACAAGATATTACTCAAGGAAACAAAAAAAAAATAGAATGAGAGAGAAAAAAACACAAGCTTGGCGCGCAAAAAAAAATGACTTTGATCAGCAAATAATAAAACATGCAAAGAGGAATGTTGTAAAAACTTGAACTGCGCGAGAAAACTGCCGCCTTCTTTCTATCTATCTCTTTCCTTTATATTCAATAGCTCAGCTCAAGGTTGCTGCTTTCAGTATTATTCTTTGAAAGGGGAGCTCAATGAAGTTCTTTCTCTTTTTAAATATGGATACTTCTTCTTCCGGAAACTTGGTGGTGCTACAATTTGAAACATAAAGCAAATATGTTTTTTTAAAGCGAGAAGATGGGTGAGAAAAAGAAGAAGAGTTAAAAAAAGGAGAAGATTTTTTTGTGCCGCACTTTTTTTTCCTAGTGGCACTTCTGCCTCCTTTTTTTCCTTCCTCTTGTTCGAGCGAAAATTGTCTGTGTTCGGAGTTCGAGGCTGAGCGCACACCCACAATTTTAGTCAAAAACCTCGGCGTCCTTCGTCTGTTATTTTTTTACCAAGACGAAGAAAGAAAGAAACGAAAAAAAGAAATTCTCATTCATTCTCGTTCCCACGCTTCACTGGTGGCAAATTCTTCCCACACATTAATGCTGCAAGTAGTAATGTTTTTTTTCTTCCAAAAAAAACCTTTCAAGCGATAGATGTTATTATGACATTCTTCATTCAAGTTATTTTTCTATTTTCCCAAAATTATTCAAATCAAGCACTAACGATTATCGTTGTCGTCGTCGTCGTTATTGTTGTTGAGAAGTGACAACAATCCCATGAAAGGAGGAGTACCAAAAAAGAGAGGAAAAAATAAATGATATCTGTAACGAGAATTAAAAAAACAGTCACAGAAATATAAAAATATATTACAAATGCTATTTTTAATATTAAAAGTCAAAAATTTTTTTATTTTGCCATGGCATGAAAGAAAAAGAAACAATTGAATTTTTAATATCCCACTTGTGTCCATTCTCATTCGTTCTTCTCTTTTTTTTATGTCCTTTGCTCTGCTGCTTGCTAACAATAGAAAATGAAAAGGGAAAACGAGGAGAACATAATTTATCAACTTTGACTTTTTGCTTCCTCTATTTAAAGGGGATGACAAAACCATTGTAAAGGTCAGTCTGATTGTCGTATAACTTTTTTTTTATTCTATTGATTTGTCTCCCTTTTTTGTTGCTGCTGCTCATTTTTGTAATCTTTCTCAAAAATAAATTTTTTTTCGTTAATTGTTAATTATGGGGGTAATCCCAGAAAATCGAGTAATTGTTGCTGTAACTGGTGCTTCTTTGGCTGCTGTTGGAATTTATGCATTTAATCATTTTTATCGCCGATATCATTATTGGAACAGCGAATTTAAAGAAGTTGGAAATGTAAAAGAATTATTTTTGTATCCAATTAAATCGGGAAAATCTATGAGCGTAGGAATTTTTCCAATGAGAAAAAATAAATTTTTTATTTTTTAAAGGTTGAATGGATGGATTGTTTGAAAAATGGAGCTAAATTTAATGAAAATAAAGATCGTCATTTTCTTATTGTTGATGAAAAAGTTGGTCATTTATTTTTAACGGCACGGCAATATCCAAAATTAGTTTTGCTTGAATCTGAAGTGACAAATGATATTTTAACTGTAAAAATACCAAATGGGAATACTGTAAAAATAAATTTGAAAGAAGTTCAAGCGCGCCATGATGTTCGAACTGGAATGTAAGTATACTGTAATATTTTTCTTCAAGAGAGCTGAAAAAAAACAAAAAAAATATAACACGAATGATCGAAGTCATAAATTAAATATGACTGTATTTTAAAATTATCTATCAAAGATATACGGTATCTGATAAAAATATAACAATTTTTAGGTTACATTTTAAGCAAAAACAAGAAGGCCTTGATTGTGGTGATGAAGTTGGAGAATTTCTAGAAAATTTTCTTGAAATAAAAAAAAGACGAAAATTACGTTTACTGTATTTTAATTCTGATTTAAAAACGGAACGTAATCATAGCAGTAAATCAGAATTTTGGAAAAATCCTGTTCCAATTTTGCCGGATTATGTCTGTTATTATTTTGTTTTATTTTTTAGAAAAAATTAAATCAATTCTTTTTAAGCCAGCTTATCAAGATCTTGCATCTTTTATGCTTACAACTGAAGCTTCTGTTGATGAATTAAATGGACGCTTAAGTAAATTGGACGAAGATAGATGCAAAGTTTCAACACGAAATTTTCGACCAAATTTTAGCATTGAAGGTACAAAACCTTTTGAGGAAGATTGGTGGCTTGATGTTAAAATTGGTGAAGCTGAATTTGCATGTTTTAAACCATGTACTCGTTGCATTTTGACTACAGTTGATCCTGATAAAGGACAATTTATGAAAAATAAGCAACCTTTTCGACTCCTAAAAAGTTATCGACTAACTCCAAAAGGAAAATTACGTAATCTTTATGAAGATGCACCAATTTTTGGTGTTAATATGATTATCAAAAAAGAAGGACGCATTAATGTTGGTGATAAAGTTTTTGCTCGTTACAAGCCGTCCCCATTTTAACAAATAATAATGAATCAACAATTTATTTTTGTCATTTATGCTTATTTGACGTATTAATTATTAAATAATAAATAAATAAATACTATTAATCGAGTTATCCCGGTACAATACAATAAAAAGTTTCTAAAAAGAAACAAATGTTTCGCTTACAAATTAAAAAAAAGCAATAACAAACAATAAACAAAATAAACTACTACAACAAAATTAATTTGTTTTCTTTACTTGTTTATTCTTCTTTTGATTGGCATTTTCAATCTTTTCTTTCTCATCTTTTTTCATAGCATCAAAACGTTCAGTTATATGTTCTTCACTGTAATTCCAAAGTTGAGAAAATTCACCACGAATCAAAGCAAGAGTAAGAGGAGTGATAAGACAGGCTGGAACAAGATAGAGAAGAGCAGGTTGGGCAGCTTTGAAATGATGCATAATTGCGATTGTTGCAAAAAGGCCAACAGTATAAGCGATCATTGTTGCAACAAAATAATATCGTGATTTTAGTTTAGAACCATCTTTTTCAAAGATATGAGCATCAAATCGACGAAGGAGAGCAATAAAGATTCCAGGAATAACAATATCACCTAATCCAAGCATACCGTGCTTTGAAGCTTTTTGCCATCCATGAGCAAGAAGATCTTGGGGGAACATAAGCAAAATTGGAGCATCAATACTTTTTGCAACAGTTGTCATAACATCAGTACCAAAAACCCAAAAGATATCATAGAAGAAAAGACCGAAAAGAAGGATAGCACCAGCTTTGAAACTTGCAACATGAAGCATTTCAATTCCCATAATGGAGAAAGAGACGGCAATAATATTATTGGTAATCCAATGACGATGAGTGATATGTAAAACACCAACAATAGAAACAGCCAAAAATGCCCAAATCCAATGATCGTCAAATTCCATTTCAAAATACTTATTCTACAAAAAGTAAAATTTTACAAAAAAAAGATACTGTAAAATTGTAACATACCACATTATCTTTTTTTGCTTCTTCAATATCACCTTCTTCCATTTCCTTTTTCCCAGATTTGAACACAAGATAATAACTAATATTACGACGTGGCCATCTATCACCAATAGGAAGCAATCGAAGAACAAAAGAAATGATAGGTTTTAGCAAAGTTGCAAGACAACAAACACCTAATATTACCATGTTAAGTTAAAATTTAATTTTTTAGAAAAGGCATACCTTCATAAGTCATTAACCACACAAGAAATGTTACAAAGTTTTGTTTAGTAATTTCAGGAACTTGAGCAACATATGGCTCTAGACTTGGGTAATTACTATTTACTTTATCTCTCCAACTAAATTGAGTTCCATTTGCCTTGGGAAAATAATCAACAACAGTATCAAAGTAATGATGATATGTTTCAGGGACATGTGGTAATACATGTGTACGAGCCAATGTAACACCATCTTGAATAGCATTTCCTTTGAAGACGAGATATAAGGTGAAGAGAACCAGGGATGCATTAATAGGGAATTTCTTTGCATCAGAAGTTAAAATGGATGCATCAATCAGACGCTTTTTGGCAATTGTCTTTTTAACATATTTTAATGATCGGATACTTCCCCAGATAACACAAATTAAAGCCATAGTATAAATTGAGGCATAAGCTAACATTTGTTCTTCCAATTTTGGCTTATAATCAGTAGCATTAACAGGTGCATTTTCTGCTAATGGCGGTGTGGTTGTTGTTGTTACTTCCGCCATGGTTCCCCTAAAATAAGGCAATCTGTAATAAAATTTTGAACTTAAATGTTTAAAAAATAAAAAAATAATTATTATCAGAAAGGAGGCAAAGGGCCACGTTGGCCATTATTAACCAAGTACCGCTTTAAAAAAACAACAAAAAAGTCCTTGCACGAAAATGCAGCTGGCTTCGTTCCAAAACGAAGACTTACAACGTTGCGCCCCGTCATTCTATAGGAGTGTGGTAGACCTTGATTGGCTCAATATGCATATGACCACGCCTTCCCCCTTTAAATGCGTTGTCGTTGAGATCGGGAAATTTCTCTATACAATGAGGTGGACGTCCGCGCTTTTCAAGGTTGAGCTCAATTCGAGTATTGCGCTTTCCGTGAGACAGACGAGGCAAAAAATTTATTGCTTTTTCCTGTATAAACGTTTTCCTCTATTTTCTGTTTTAAAAACTTAATAACTAAAGTTTTATTTTACAGGGTCCCTTTTACCTGAATTATTTATTATTCAAGCAATGGCAAGGAAAGCCAAATATCTTGTATTTCTTGTTGTGGTACTCTTAGGAGTTTGTAAGTATCATGTATTTTCCGAACTCATGTTTCAGTTCCCTCTCCATTTCAGCCATTTTTTCTACCTCTAAGGTACATGCAGCAGATGATCTTGAAGATGAAACAGTAACACCTAATCTTGGAAAACAAAAGCATGGATCTGCTACAGACGATGAAGTTGTACAAAGGTTTGTTTAAACTTTTTTTATTACTTTTTTAGTACTTTTGGCAAACACTTTGAAAAAATTTAACTTTTTTTGCTGCATAGATAAGCTAATCTTGAAGCCATAATCTGAAAATAAGTCATTCTTTTTCACACTAATACGGCTTAACATGCAATTGAGAATGTTACGATTGCTGTTAAAATTAATGAATGCCCCAAAAAATTTCAATTTTTTCGCTTTTTTTATTTGCAACCTTCACGGGTTTGTTTGACCTTGCAAGTGATCTTAGCATTTGCGCAGGCTCTGTCAAACCAGGTAGTGCCGGCTATCTAAAGTTTATTTACTGTGCTTTTTATTGACTGTCGGCTCGCGACTTATTTCTGTTTACATAAGCTGGCCTATGAATAAATTTAGTTTTCTGAAAGACTTTTATTTCCGATTAGACAAAAATAAATTTTAACAAATTAACAGACAAACTTATTGGCATAATAATTTAGAGAAGAAGAAGCAATTAAGCTTGATGGATTATCTGTGGCAGAAGTCAAAAAGCTCCGGGAAAGTGCTGAAAAACATCAGTTTCAAGCTGAAGTTAATCGGATGATGAAATTGATCATCAATTCTCTTTACCGTAACAAAGAAATCTTCTTACGTGAATTGATCTCAAATGCTTCTGATGCCTTGGATAAAATTCGTCTTTTGTCTCTTACCGATCCTAATGTTCTCAATGATACCGAAGAACTTTCTATCAGAATTAAGGCTGATAAAGAAAATCATGCTCTTCATATTACTGATACTGGTATTGGTATGACTAAAGCTGATCTTATGAATAACCTTGGTACAATTGCTCGTTCTGGAACATCCGAATTCCTTTCCAAGCTTCTTGATACTGCTACTTCTGCTGAACAACAACAAGTCCGTATTTTGATACGTTTATAAAAATAATTAATTGGTCTTTCAGGATTTGATTGGTCAATTTGGTGTTGGATTCTATTCCTCTTTCCTTGTTGCTGACCGTGTTGTTGTTACTACTCGTAGCATCGATGATAAACAATACATTTGGGAATCCGATTCATCAAGCTATTCTATTGTTGAAGATCCACGTGGCAATACACTTAAACGTGGAAGTCAAATTACTCTTTACCTTAAGGAAGAAGCATACGATTTCTTAGAACCTGATACTCTTAAGAAACTTGTTCAAAAATACAGTCAATTTATCAACTTTGATATTTTCCTTTGGCAATCAAAAGTTTGTTTTGTTTAGCTTGTTTGCTATTTCTTATTGTTTTACTTCTAGACTGAAACTGTTGAAGAAACAGAAGAAAAGGAAGATAAAGCTGAAGATGGTGCAGTTGAAGAAGAAAAGGAAACAAAAACCAAGAGTGTTGAAAAAACTGTTTGGGATTGGGAGAAAATTAATTCTGTTAAACCTATCTGGATGCGCAAACCTCATGAAGTTTCTGAAGATGAATACAATGAATTCTACAAATCGATCACCAAAGATTATGACAAACCATTTGCTCATGTTCATTTCACTGCTGAAGGAGAAGTTACATTCAAATCTGTGCTTTATGTTCCAAAGAAACTTCCACAGGATGCTTTCCAAAATTACGGCAAAGTTGTTGAAAACATTAAGCTTTACGTTCGTCGTGTGTTCATCACTGATGACTTCCAAGATATGATGCCAAAATATTTGTCTTTCATCCGCGGTATTGTTGATTCCGATGATCTCCCATTAAATGTTTCTCGTGAAAATCTTCAACAACATAAACTCCTTAAAGTTATCAAAAAGAAACTTGTTCGCAAAGTCTTGGATATGATTAAAAAATTGTCTCCCGAACAATATGAAGAATTCTGGAAAGAATTCTCAACCAATATCAAACTTGGTGTTATGGAAGATCCATCAAATCGTACTCGTCTTGCTAAGTTGCTCCGTTTCTTTACTTCAAATGCACCTGAAAAACAATCAACGCTTGCTGAATACATTGAAAGAATGAAGGAAAAACAAGATTCTATCTTCTATATTGCTGGAACTTCCCGTAAAGAAATTGAATCTTCACCATTTGTTGAACGTCTCTTGAAAAAAGGTTACGAAGTTCTTTACCTCACTGAGCCTGTTGATGAATACTGTATTCAAGCAATGCCAGATTTTGATGGAAAGAAATTCCAAAATATTGCAAAAGAAGGTCTCAATCTTGATGATGGAGAAAAGGCAAAAGAACAACATGAAGCTCTTCAAAAAACTTTTGAACCACTTACTAATTGGCTTAAAGAAACTGCTCTTAAAGATAAAATTGAAAAGGCTGTTGTTTCTCAACGTCTTACCAAATCTCCATCTGCTCTTGTTGCATCTGCTTATGGATGGTCTGGAAATATGGAACGTATCATGAAATCTCAAGCATATGCTAAAGCTCATGACCCAACCCAAGATTTCTATGCTAATCAAAAGAAAACCTTTGAAATCAATCCTCGTCATCCAGTTGTTAAAGAATTACTTCGTCGTGTTGAATCCAATAAAGATGATGAAAATGCCATTTATACCGCTCAACTTCTTTTTGATACTGCTACACTTCGTTCTGGATTTACATTACAAGATCAAATAGGATTTGCTGAACGTATTGAACAAGTTCTTCGTAAAAATGTTAATTTAAGCATGGATGAACAAGTTGAAGATGAACAAGAAATCGAAGAAACTCCAGAAGAAGAAACTGAAAAACCTGAGACCGCTGAAGTTGAAGAGGAACACAGTGAACTTTAAACAATTATTTAAAGCAGGTGTATTTTAACGTGTTGTGTTCCACTTAGGTCTCAATATTAACTTAAAACGTTGTAATTTATTTATTTATGCATTTCGTTGTTTGATTTGTTTTTTTTTTATTTTATGGGAATTATTTTAATAATAAATTATTTATTTTATGCTTGTAATAATGGCAAATGGAATTGTATAAAGAGGATGACGTTTTCTGTCTATTATAATTTTAAATTTTTGACTTACAATTGCTTTTGGTTTTTGAATACCAGACCATTATCAAAATAGCGCTACGGTATTGTGTCCAAAAATTTCGGTAAAAAATAGAAAAAATTTGAGGCAGCAATGTTGAAAAAGATGTAAGAAAAAATGAAATTTTTTGATTGTATAGTACTTTAGGCCCTGAATAAATATGATATAAAAACAATAAAGTTAAAGTGCCAACAATGTAATCAGAACATTTTGTAAAATATAATTTCTTGGGAGACAAAAATAAAAAGGAACACGTTTGTTTGACATTTTTTTTCTTTCTTTTTTCAAAAATATGCATAATTGAGAAACGAATTGCAAAGGATATGCTTTTGAGCCGATTTTGTAAAAAACACGTACGAAAAAATTAGGTTTTTGGGGTTTATTAATTTGCCCGTCTGTGTCGGACAATGGAGATAAATACCATGGGAATCTGAATAACATTCTTTATCGAATTATCTAAATATCGGTTTACCTCTGCTCATCCCCACTTTTTATCAGTACAACGATACTGTAATCTGGCATTTTTGGCTATTTGTCCAAGGCAAAAAAAATTAAACTGAATTTTTGGAATCAGCGTAAAAAATAACATCTAGTAGGTCAGATAACAAGATTGTAAAATAATTTGATGTTTCATACTGTAACCAACAAAAGTCAAAGAAACTTTCCAGCCTGTGTCTACGGTAAACTCGATTTTTCCTCATGTAAAAATTGATGTTTTTTACCATTTTGGTATTGTCCTTTTTTTGATTTTTTTATTAATGATGCCGCATAAAAAAGCGAACACTTTAACAGTTTAGATTTATTTTTTTTTAAATATCATTTATTGTTGTGTTAATAGACCAATTAGCACCATTTTGTGTTTGCGAAACACTGAAGTAACATATTTTGATCAAAATTGAGCCATTCGTCTTTATCAAGTCATTGAATTTCCACTGCATTACTGCCAAATTACCGTAATACAGTACGGTGACATAAAAACTACCGTATCTTTATCACAAATACTTTTGCAAAATTTGAAACACATTTAAAAGATTACAAAACTAATATATTTCAATATTTCCGGAATTAAGATTACAATCTCTTAATGTGGTATAAACTCCAACGGTTATCGACATCTAAATGAGAACCAAACCCGACTTATGCATGATTACCCAAAAAACATTAATAAATAAATTTCCCAAAATCCCCAAGTTAAAAAAAAATCATTCAAAAAAGATATACAAGGTTCTTTATTAGCAATTTTCACAATCAGAGTGTACATACAAAATCAATGGATATTTTAAGCAGGAGGTGGAGGAGGAGCATCACCACCAACAGCAACGTCTTCATAATTATCACCTCCATCTTCCTTTTTCTCTTCGGCAGGTTTTGCAGCTTTATCATCTTTCTTTTCTTCAGCAGGCTTTTCCTCTTTCACAGGTTGAGCTTTTTGTTCAGCATCTTTATTCACCACTGGAGGAGCACCAGGAGTTGCAGGAGCAGGAGGAGCAGAAGGATTCTTCATTGCAGATGGAGGAGCTCCTGCCTTGGCACTAAAATATAATTAAAAATTTAAATAATGATATAAGTGTTATAAAAAAGATAAAAAGAACTTACTCTTTCTTTTTTCCACATTGAGCAAGAACAACAAAACCAAGAGCAGCACCAACACAGATATTGAAAAGTTGGGCACCAACAGCAAGATGCATCAAATCATAAGACATTATTGATGAGAAATTTTCAGAAATAATAACCAAAGAACAAAGTTGTTGACGATAAATTTGATGAAAATTCTCGGTAACGAACAACGACGCCAACAGTCAGTGGTCGCGTAAACAGCAATTAATGGAATACAAAATTATTCATTTTCGCCTTTTATCCATCTTGAGGGTTGAAAAAGTTTTTGAGAAAAATGCAAATTTATATATTTCATTCTTCTCTGTGAAAAAAAAGCAAGTAAAAAAGTAACCCAAAAATGGTGCAGTTTTAACCAGTAAAGTGATCTCTTTTTTTCACTGAAGAAAAGCCATTTAAATTTTAAGAAACCAAAAAAATTAAGGTACAATATTCTGAAAAAAATTTCAAAACATTTTTTTATTTTTGTTTAAAAAAATCTACAGTAAAACTAGATTGAGCTGTGGAAGCCTTCAAAAAAGAAAAAAATTTGCTTTGGTTTTCTCAGGAGTTGAAACTGTTGAAAATATTTGTTGAAGTGTCACTATAGATGTTTTTTGGTACTGAAAAAATTATCAAAACCCAAAACAATAATCTTTTTTGATCCTCTTTAATTTTTTTTCCTGCAAAGTGGTTTGAAACATTTTGGTAAAAAAGTTTTAATATTATTTAAATAAACTTTGTTTAAATTATCTATCAGTTATAATTTACAATAAAACATTTTAAACACTATTTATGGATAAAGAAGTTTACGATAAATGGCAGCTTCTTCAGCCATTTTTTCAGGAGTTTGTTGAGGTCGCTTTGTTTCATGTTCAGCTAATTCTTTATACATATTATCAGTGTCATCTCCAAAATCTTTATGCTTTCGGGGAATAATATGAACATGTACATGTGGAACGGTTTGACCAGCATCAGGACCATTTTGGATAGCAACATTGCTTGATTCAACTTTATAATATCCAAGAACGGCCTTTGAAACTATTTGAACGGTATTAAATAAATCAGCATTTTCAGCAGGCGTTAAATCTTTGATTGATTGAACAACTCTATTTGGGGATACAAGAACATCTAAAAAATAGCATTTAATATCCGAAAAATTTGTTGTTAAACATACGTCCTGGAACCAATGGTTGTAAATTAACAAATGCAAAAGAAAGTCGGGATCTGTAAAAGATACAAGAAGCAGGAATAGTTTTATCAGCAAATATTCCATCAACACCTTCTGTTGGAAATTTTTGTTTGTAATAAGTTGTGTAAAGATCCCCACGTCTATCACCAATCATATTTAATCCTTGACGAACTTCTTTGACATAATTTAAATCAATTTCAGCATAACAAAGACCTTCTCTATCAGAGCATTGAGCAACAACCTTTCCATATGGATCAACAATCATTGCATGACCATAAGAACTTCGAGTATCTGTATGTTTACCATATTGTGCGGAAGCAACAACATAACATTGAGTTTCAATAGCACGAGCACGTAAAAGAACCTAAAAATAATTTATATAAACCGTTGTAAAAGTTTAAATTTTACCTCCCAATGAGCCATTCCTGTGGGCACGGTAAACGCAGCTGGAAAAGCTAAAATATCAGCTCCTGCTTGACGATGAAAATAGCTTAATTCAGGAAATCTAACATCATAACAAATATTAAGTCCAATTTTTCCTACAGGAGTTTCAACAGGTTGATGTAATTCATTTCCAGCAGAAGAAAATTCACGCTCCAATAGACGAACTTTCGGAGTATCAATGTTAAATTGATGAAGTTTATCATATTGAACAACAATTTGACCGTTATCATCAATAATAACGTGAGTATTGGCTGGTAAAATATCTTCAGATTTCTAAATATTCTATAAGTTATTCCAAACATATCCTTAAATGAAATTGTACTTTATTATGGAAGCCACCAACAGAAATCCACATTTTGTTTGAAGCTGCCAATTCACGAAAAGATTTCATTGTTTCCCCATTAATTGGTTCAGCAAGTTTTAAAGCTTCATCTTTTGAACGACCAATAAAATCAGAACATTCAGGAAAGAAAATCATCTAAAACAATATTAAGTACGGTAGTTATTTGAAAAAAAAAGTTGTCAATTTTAAAGGATGATGTTGATCAATGTTTAATACAATCACAAACGACTTCTTAGATTTTTGATCAAAAAATAATTCCAACACTATTTTATAAAAATTACCGTACCTTACATCCATGATCTTTTGCTTTTGAAATTAATTCATGAGCTTTTTCAATATTTCTAGTTTTATCATATGTGTTTGTCAATTGACAAACAGCAATTAAAGGATTTGAAACAACTTGACGTAAAACTCGTTGGGTTTGCATCATCTTCTACATAAATAGCAGACACATATTACAGCATGAAAATTAGCATGTGAAAGTACTAGTATATGTTCAGAAGTCGACTGTAACAAAAAATTTAAACATTAAGTAGGTATGTCAGCTTTATATATGTATTCAAACTTTAATAAAAATTAACAATCAGTAAACTAAGCGTATCATATACAGTAAAACGTTAAAATTGCTATAAAAAATACTATCTTCTACCACTCAAATCTATATAAAAAATTTTTAATTCAGCTTTCTCTTGTATGAGATTTTTTTCGATGTAGTGAAGATGCAGGAGTTTTTTGTTGACGAGCAGCAGCATTTGTCATACGACGTTCATTTAATCGACGAAAAGCACGTTCATATGTTTCATATTTTGATCGAACACCGTATTCAACTTCTTTAGCACTACGAAGTTTTCCCATACGTTGAAGAGTTGAAAAAGTAAGTTTAATACCTGCTAAAGTTGTAGCATAACGAAGTGGCGATATGATCTATAATATAATTTAAATACAAAAATAATTTCATTTAAAACACTTACTTTATACAAAATTAAAGCAACAACTAATTCACCAGCAGCTTCAGGAACATTTTGAACTTTAGTAATCACAATTTCTGGCATATGTAAAATTTTAAGAAGAGCAATAACATCAATGCCGCTAAAAAATTACTTTTAGACAAGACAAACAAATATTCAAACTTACGATCTAACAACTAAGAACAGTGACCCTAACCAAACAGCACAACACACCGTATGAACGGGTAAAGCAATATACCAATATCGTTTAAAATAAAATTTAAACTTTGCAAATAATCCTTCTGGCTTCTCTTCCTACAAAAACGCAACTATAAAAAGGTTAACTGTAAAAAAACATACAGCTTTTTGTTTTGCAATTTCTGTTTGCTTCTTTTGTTTTTCTTCAGGAGTCATGGTAATTTTGAAATCTTTCAGGGATCCCAATGGACCTTTCTATAATTAAAATATATTATTTCATTCATTTTTTCAACAATCATTACCTTATTAGGATCATTTGAACGATCAGTATTCACAGGAGTTGTTGAAAGCCATCGAACATCGTTGTAATTACGGAATGTGCTATTATGATTATTATTATAATTTAATATCAAAGGTTTTGAATACGAAGAAGTACAGCAAGTGGCTGCTGCTGCTACTTTTTGAATACTACTGAATCTTAATAAATGTACATATTGTCGAGCAAGCATTACTAAAAAAATTATGTGATGAAAGACTTCTTACACAAATGTCATCGTTATTAGCGCACCGATAAATAACGGTCATTGAAAGAAAAAAGATGTTTGGGACACGTTCAATTTTTTTAAACCATTTATTAAGAAAAACTACATAATCGATAAATAAAAAATAATAAATAAACCAGTATAAAAAGTAGAACAATAACATATCAACCTGATCTAAACAAAACAATAAATAAGCAATACAAAACCCCCCATATTTTAACTTGGCAGCAACCGCATAACACCAAACTTAACAAAAATTTTATGTGTAAAAAAACAAAAAATGAAATCAGTGATAGGATTTTTTGGTTTTTGATAAATAAAAAATGAAGCGTTTTTTTTGATGTTTTACAATGGAGCTCATTTTCGTTGAATTCTTGCATTTTTTTGTGGATCTTGTATATTATTTTAGAAGTCTTCTTACATACGGTAACTAATAAAAATTATAAAAGTAATTGAATTACATAAATATTGAGATTAAAAAATGCTTCGTATTTTCAAAAATTATATTTACCAAAAAAGTAGTACTTCATTTTTTTCATTAATTTTTTACTCCCCATTTTTGTTTAGTTGGTGATACGGTAGCTATCAAAAAAAGTTAGATATTTAAATTAAAAAAGGTTTTGCATCGTTATTACTTTTTTTAGACCCGGTATAAAACAATTCGGCAGTTTTTTTAAGCTTTGAGTTGACCTCTGAGGGTATAAGCATAATAGACAGCAGCAAGGGCAACAACAGTGATGAAGGATTCAGCATAGAAGAAACGATTGTATGAGAGTCCCTGGAAAAAAATATTTTTATCAAATACAATGTTTTGTTTAGAATTAGGACATACAGGGTGATAATGTTGAATTGTGAATAAGGGTTGGGTGGAAGCTCCATCACGTTGATAAGCTGCATATTTTTCATCATCATAAATATGAATATCAAAGGTTTGAGATCCAGATTCAGCATGTTCAAGTTGCCATGAAACTTGGAATTTGGAAGTTTCTTCTGATTGTGCTACTTGGTATGTTTTACCATTGATAACAGCATAGAAAGAAGCATCCTGAAGATGGGGATTTGTTTAATTTAAAAATATAATTATAT
>CABFKO010011037.1:0-11585 GCA_901766855.1 Panagrolaimus sp. ES5
AGCCTTCAAACTCAAAATTTTGTTTTTTTGAAATCCGAAGCAAAGGTCGAGTTTTACAAAATATCGCTTTTAAACTTGTTAAAATATTAAAAAAATTTTAAAAAGTTTTGTTGCAAGAGTTTTTAAAAAGTGACAAAATTGTAGTTGAATAACAGTGTGAAATTTTAATTTTAACAGATGCTTTTTTAAATTTTTCTTGTAAAAAATAATAATGCTCTTGGCTTTTTTGTTTAAATGGGCTACAATAATATGGTATTTTTGTGACACAAAAGGAATCAAAAAATTTGTTTAATAAGCTTTCATTTTTTTTAAAATTTTTCTTGTAAAAGGCAATCACCTACTCCACTTTAATTTTTTATTGTTTTTTTAGTCAAGTCATTTCAAGAAAACATCTGGCTCACGCGACCGTTCGGACCTTATCACATTTAATCACGTTAAAATTATCAACATTCTTTAAAATAGAATGTAGCAACAGAAAAATTCATTGTTCAATTAAATTTAATTAAAAAAAGGTGCGGCTTTCAGCGAAACAAGCTTTTCATGGAAAAAATTTTTTTCATTGATAAAAACTCAAACAACTAAGAAAAAATATCTGTTTTTTTTATATTTCCATTAAAACAGATGATAACAAAGATAATATCAAAAATTAGTCATACATACATTCTTGCAAGGTTAAAGAACAATTTTCGTTGTAACAAAGTCCATCCAGATCTAATTTCATCAAACAAATAAAAATCTATTTTTTACATTGAAAAAATTATAGCCGTTTTTCTTTTATATTTATACTCGTAATTTAAAAACAGAAAGGAACTAGATTTTGTTTTTTAAAAGTTTTAAAAAAAAAGTGATTATAGCAAAAATAAAAATTTTAATAAATGTTTGTTTTGTTTGTTTAAAATTTTTTAAACTGAAACTTGGCACTTGGCTTTTATAAAGAAACATCAGTGAAAAAAGTCGTCATTATTTTTCGTCACAGAAATATGATAAAGTATGGAAGAATACTTTTATGTTTTACCCGAATGCAGTGTTTCTTTGGACTGGTGCCTGGGGTTAAAACTTGAAAATTTTCGATTTTGATCTTTTTAATTTTGAAAAATATAAATTTTTAAACATTTTTCCAAGTTTTTCGTCTCAACTTTGGCAAAAAACAATTTACTACTTTCGTGATCATCTGATAAACGACGTTCAGTAAAACTTTTTCTCCAAAATAAAGCTGAAACTCTCCTCCCATTTTTCTATTTTTTTGCTGATAAAACATCTTTGAACTTTTGTACTGCCTTAGAAATGTACAAAAGCGAATCCATTTGACCACAATTTTTTGTTTATTTTTTTCACTTTTTTATTTTACAAGTGTAATAAGTCGTCATGTCGAAACATCCATCAAATTCTCTACAAAATCAAATCAAGGAATTAATGGATTGTCTGAATTCTACTGATTCCAATGTATCTGTTGAAGATCAAAAGAAAGCTTTAAAAAGTCTCGAAGAAAATGCAGCTAAATTAATGCGTCCCGAAGAAAAGCATATTGCATTGAATTTGGGAGTTATTCCTTTGCTGGTGGAATTTCTTGATTGCCCAAATCCTGGAATCCGAAAGGATACTCTTTCAGCATTATTACAATATGTCAGCGATCCAGAATTCACTGAAGCTGCAATTGCTGCTGGTGCAATTTCCAAATTGTTAAACATTGGTAATCTACCAGGTTCTACTGTAGAAATTGCATTTTCATCAATATGTGTTTTAAAATGTATCATTCAAAAATCGGTAAAAGGAAGGGACCTTTTAATTGAAGCCGGAAAGACACCGCTATTTAGTAACATGATTGGAATTGTTGATTATAAAACAGATGAAACTGGTGCAGATATTTATACGCAACAATTCGAAAATATTGTTAAAGCCTTTGACGAGTAAGTCTTGTTTTTTTTGTTCTCAATTTTAATTATAAGGAATATAATTGAATTCCACATTTTTTAGATTTAACATAAATTCTGAATCAAATTATCACTTTACACCGGAGCAGCTTAAAAATGCTTTTAAAAGTATGAGCAATATGGAAAAAGCAATGTTAGATTTTTCAAAAATTGCAACCCAAAATCCTGAAGAGAGTCAAGCATGGCAGGCCTTGACAAATTTTACTCAACAAGGGATCGCTACTTTATATTCGCTAATTGATTTTTTACATCTTTCTAATCCTACACCTGCTGAGATAAAAGGCATTGTTGAAATTATTCCCAAAATTATAACTGTCTCTGAACATCCTGATGATAAAATTAAGTGTATAATTGCACGAGTTTTAGCTTATTTAAGCAATACTGAACATCAAATATGTATTGTACAAGCGAATGGTGTACCATATTTGTTGAAAATGTTCAATTCTGATGATATTGTTCTTCGATATTTATCTGCTCATACATTTCAAAACTTTAAAATGCATAAAACAGCTGAATTTCAAGCTCAAATCAATGAAGCAAAAAAGGTTTCACCTTTGCTTAAACTTTTGGAATCATCAAAGATCGAATTGGTTTTAAACGTGATTGAAGCTTTAGAAATTACTGCAAGGGAAAATAAATCGAATGTTTTCAAGTCAAAAATTATTTTTGCATTAATGAATCTTTTAAAATCTAAAAATAATTTAATTCGTTTTTCGGCTGCAACTGCTGTAGTGAGCATTACTCGAGAATATGAAAGTAGACCAATTATTTTGGGAGCTGCAATTCCGATTTTGATTGAAGAAATTCAATGCCAACAATTCAATTTCAAATCTCTTTTGACTATCTTTGATTGTTTTAAAAAAGGAAAGAATGACGAAATTCAAGTGATCATTGATGCAAAAGGTATTCCAGCGTTAATGAAACTTTTAAAATCAGAAAATGAACATATTTGTATTCTTTCTGCAACTTTAATTGCGATATTTATGTTTGAAAAGATGGACCACGGTGAAGTGCAACCTTCACAAAAAAGAATTGAAATTGTTGTACAAGCTGGTGTGGTTCCAACTTTTGTTGAATTCTTAAAAAGTTCAAACATAACTTTGCAAATGATGGCTTCTGAAGGCCTTGTAGCCATTACCTACAGGGGTGTTGAAAATATAGAGGCAGTTTTACATGCAAATGCAATTCCTTCAATTCTTAAACTACTTCAACATGAAAATCCAGAGATTCGCCTAAACGCTATAAAAGCAATTACAAAGCTATGTTTAATTATGACAGATTCAGAAGAATGTAAAATAGTTTTAAAAAGTCTTGGTGAAATCGGTGAAAAGATGGTTGAATTAGAAATGCCTGTTGCTGTGGTTGCCGGAATCTTTCCGGCTTTGATGAAACACATGGATTCCATCAATCATGATATTTGCCTTGAAGCACTTTACACATTGTTGCAATTTGTTAAAGTTCCAGAATTGTCAAAGATTGCAGTTGAAGCTGGAGTAATTCCACCATTGATTGAAATTGCAAAGATATCGGATACATTAAGTAATAAATCAATTGCTGCTGTTACTTTGATAACATTAAAATTCCTTGTTCAAAATACACCAAATGGAAAAGAGCTTGCAATTGTAGCCGGTGCACCTTCGGTTATTATCGATGCTATAGAATATATCCCTGCAATGATCGATCGCAAGGCAATTCATATTTTTACTATTGTTAAAAGGTAAGTTTTTATAAATTATAATAGATATATTACAATAAAAAACAATACAAACCTTTAAATTAACTTTGTATTTAATTGAAAAGTTTTTAATTATTAAAAAATAAACTACAGTATGCTCATTACCAGGAAATAATTTTTGATATTAAAAAACCTATTCTATTATTTATAAAAATTTTTGAACTTTTAGTCTCATGGAATCTTCAACTGAAGCAGCCTTTGGTACATCTGCATCTGAACATCTTAAATATTTGCATGAAAATTTAAGTGACAAAGAATTCAAAGATATTGAAAAACAGATTGCAGAAAAAAGTGGTACAATGACAGCATTCAAAATAATTAACGATTTAACAGAAGATCCAAATCCATGCGCATACAAAATCGAAAATGTAGTTAAAGCTGAAGTGGTACCACATTGTGTGAAATTGTTGCAGCATGAGTATACAGCAATCAAAACCATTGCAATCCAAGCATTGAGCATTATCAACAATGGTGAAGAGGAACATAGACAAGCCATTATACTTGCCGATGGAGTACCATCTTTAATAGAAATTTTAAAATCAGATGATATTGTTTTTCGATATTTGGCAGCTCATTTACTCAGCAATCTTACCAATTATGGAACGTCAGAATTAAAAGCTCAAATAAATGAAATGAAAAACTTTTTACCATTGCTTAAACTTTTGGAATCACCAAATACAGATTTTTTACTCAGTATTAGAATTGTTAAAGCTCTTGGAATTACTGTTCATAATGAAAAACAATACCGTATAGATGATGAACCAATTAAAACATTGATGAAAGTTTTAAATTCTGAAAATGATATAGTTCGTTTAAATGCTGCAAAAACTTTATTCAAATTTACTTTGGAACGTTCATTAAATTTTGTACAAGAACGTCTTCAACTTTCCTCTAAAAAAAGAGATTCAAGTGAAATTACTCCTTCAAAAAACATAATTCCAATTATGAAAGCTATTATTCCAGTATTAACTGAATATGTGCAGTCAGAAAATGTTGAACTTTATAAAGATGCATATAAAATTTTTTGTATTTTGATCGAAAAAAATGATGATGAAATTAAGAGCCTCATTATTGATGCAAATGGTGTAGCAGCAGTTTTTAAAGCTCTTAATTCAAACAAATCTCAACTTTATGTTAGCGGATCAATCGAAAAACTTTGCTATAAAAAATTTTGGGAACCTAATTTAAAAGCCATTGATGCCTTCGTTGATTCTGGCGCAATTCAAATATATATGAAACATTTGGATTCTGATGATCCTAACCTTTGTCAAATTGGCTTTTCAGGACTTAATAGAATTGCCGAAGGTTCTGCAAAACATATTCATGCAATTATTGATGCAAATGTAGTTCCAACAATAAATGAAATTTTAAAAGCTGCTCTTGAAAAATACAACACATTTCCGGAATGAATAAATCTTCGTATATTTCGTGATGCTGTAAATATTTTTGAGACAGTTCTTCAAAAATCTTTACCTGAACAAAAGCAACTTGTTATTAATTCTGGAGCTGCTGAACTTTTGACTGAATACCGAAGGATTGAAAAAATTGAAATGGACGCCATTGCAGAAACTGTGTCAGAAGATGAAGAAGAAGAAGAAGAGCTTGAATAATTTTAAGTAGCAACTGAGAGCGTGAAAAATTTTTTTAAGTTATGCTATCAATTTTTTTTATAAACAACGAAGTAATTTCTTTTTTTAATATTTTGAAGCCAAAAAACGCTCATCACGGCAAAAAAGTTCACTTCTCTTTTTTCACGTGTCAGTTACGTACCTAGGTGTCATTATAACGAACGCTTTTTTTCATTTATTTGTCAATTTAAATAATAAAATTATGCAATTGATTGTGTTTTCAAAATTTTATTATTTGTGTTTAAAAAAATACTACAAAAAAAACAATTTTTAAATTTGTTTCATTTTTTGGTTAACAAAAATTGGTGAAACATCTTTGTGTTCATTATTAAAATTTAAAATTGATAAAGTAAAATATAGCCGACGAACACATAAAATTATCATAAAGCCAAAATTTTAAGATTAGAATAAACAACAAAACTTTAAGACCGATTTTTGTGGAGCTTTAATAAAATCTCGAAAAATACATACAAATAAAACGAAAAAATTCCAACAAAAAATTGGAATAAAAGTACCATTTCGAAGAAAAAGAAAAAGAAAATAAAAACAAGTTGTCGAATTTGCATATGCATCTCCAAACCATCCAATTAAAGTTGGCTTGGCACAAATAAAATCGTAGCAATAAATAAATCCCAATTGCTTGATGCAAAATGAACAACGATAGCTTTCTTTTATTCCACTGAAAATTGAAATTAGCATAATTGGAGTAATAATCATAAATCCAATATATCCAAGTTGAATTTGTTCAAGAAAAAATGGAAGTTGAAAAAGGAAGCACGAAAAGTCTACATACGCCTCTTTTCCAGGAACAGAACACTGAATTGGTCCATGCCGAAAAATTGGAGATTTATCAACAACAAAATTATCAATTTCTGAAATGTATGACATTGCTGGCGGTTTATATGTGGACAGTTTATTTCTTTTTTGAATCTTTAAAATTTAAATTTTCCATATACCATGTTAAGTTAGCATTTATTTTATCCAGGAAAGTCATGCTTTGCAATGAAAATAATAATAAGAAATTTAATAAAAAATAAGGTATGAAATGTACTTTTTTTAATTCAAAAAAAGATAAAAAAAAATTAAAATTTAAGTCCAGCACATTAAATTAAATTGGCGGCCTTTTTCGAAATTAAGTGGTTAAAAACGGTTAATTTAATCCGCTCAACTACGTAGTGAACATTCTAAATTTTTATATCAAGAATTATTCTCATATTTTTCTGCGACAATTTTGAGTTAAAACTTTGGCAGTTTAGCCTGCTTTTTTATCAATTTTTTACATTTTCGTTATGAAAATCAGTGTAAAAAAGCATAAGACTAAAGCTGATATCTTGACTTTGGCTGAAATTGTTTTGCTAAAATAAAAAGAAGAAAAATTAATCCAACAAATTCCACATGTATTGCATGTGCACATGCACTACAATTTTGTTGTTCATTTCCTCCCTCGAAAATTAAAAATCACGAGGACGAACTTTCACGACGAGAGGACGAGGATGGGGTTTTTTACAGAGATTTCCGAATTTTTGCAAAGCTTCGTAAACTGATCATTAATTCCAACAGCTCTTTTCTTTTGATTAACTCTATTGAAGAGTAGTTTAAAAACTGAATCTGCAGATAGACAAATTCCTTTGCTTATTATTGTATATTATTGTAGCATCAGAGAAAAATCAACTTAGGTCTTCTCAAAAAGCAGCAGATAATAAGTAATATTCTGCTGCTTTTGCAAGATTGGATACGAAACAAATAATTTTTTAAACAAGAATAAACACGGGAAGAAAACGAGGAAAAATATCAAGCAAGGACAAGGACGAGGATATCCTCGTTCCTCACGAGGATGAAAATTAACAATACTTCACATAAATTTTTTGTAAAAACTCGCTGCTATCCAACTGATACATCTTCAATTTACATATGCTTCTTAGTGCTTAAAAGTAGTGATTAAAGTTTTGATAATTTGTTAAATGTGTACCAAGAATGACCAAGAAAAAAATGATGTTGTCTATCAGTGTACGGACAATCTTCAAATTAAACGCAAATGTGTAATATTGAATACAATATTTAACAAGCCGTACTTTTGCATCGTTTTTTATCCCGAAAACAATAAAATGCAATTATTGATGAAGCTGTAAACATTCGAGCATATAGACAGGATTTTTTTATATTTTTGCATAATGAAAAAAAATTAATTTTTTGCGATGCACTTTATAAATTTGTTTTGTCCAAAATATTTATATGCAAATTATTGTCAAACAAGATAGTTAAAAAAGGGTAAAAACACTTTATTATACTTTTGTCGAAAAAACATTTAAAACTGTCTGTGTTTTTCCTTATCCACTAAAATTTTAGCTTTGCATTCTAAAAAAACATCATTCGCACTTTTTTATAAAATTATAAAAAAAAATTTCCAGGTACACGACAAAAATCTTCGAAGAAAAACGTTTTTTTACAAGCACTTCGTGATCCTCAAAAAACTTTTTTGTTGCATTTTTTTATTTTCTTTCTGTTTTTTTTTTATTTGTGGTATCATTTTTTTTGGCTTCTGTCGTCGCTTATAACTTTTTATGTATATATTCGCTGACATTGTTATAAATTAAAGTTTACAACTCTAATTTAAGTAACAATACCTTTTATTTTTAGATATAGATGTAATGAATGCTGAAAAATATACATCTTTATTGCCGACTTGTCGAAAAGATGATAAAAAAATTAAAGGAACTTTTCGGCAAAGAAATGAACTACTTAAATATATTTTTATTCTTCAAAGCTTGGATAAAGATTCTTCTCCTTCTTCATCGTCGTGCCAAACTGCAGCTGTAATTTTACAGATCAAAAATATTTCTGCTACATTATTCGCAAATTTGCATGGCATTCATTTAGGTGACCGGCAAGCCAATGAAAGAGTTTCTATTTTGTAAGTTTTTCTTTTTTACTTAAAAAGTTTATTTTTTTTCTTGCAAGCATTACATTGTTGTGGGATGTGGTGTATATTTCTGTTTTAACCTTTTTGTTAATCTTCTACATATGACATTGGATCACGTACGGATTGGTTTTTCCTTTATAAATTTTTTTGTTTTATTTTTCCTCCTTGCCCAACATTAGAAAGAAGTTCGAAGATATGTGTTTTTTTTGTGTGTTTAAAACGTGTTGCAAAAGCAAGCCTTCTTATCCACATAAGATTGAATCACGGATAAATTGGCTGGATTAATTTGTTGTTATAAACAAGAATGCTTAAAGTTTAAGGTTAAATAACTGTTGATGATGTCGATGAAGATATATACCACGCCACTAACTAATATTCCATCAACATTTTATTCAAGTGGATGATGAACAACAAAAAAGTGATGGTTCAAAATATGCAGTTTTGGCAAAGTCTTCCTTTTTGCTATTTTTTTCACGGTAAAAGACATGCATGCATCAAAAAAATGATGAAACTTTTTTACAGATCTCGCGATTTTTCGCATCATTGTGTTCAGATCTATTGTATTAACGCGCCAACACACATCCCAGCCACCGTCAGCGGCTTCCTTTGATTTTCGGCAAAATCTTTCGATATTTTTCGAGAAGTTGCACTGTGGCCTACTTTTGCGCCGCGAATAGATTGTTTTAAATGTCGCTTATATTTCGATTAATCTTTGTGTTTTTAGTCAAGAATGGGTGATAATTAGTGATCAAAAATATTCCAAAAGCTGTCTTACATATATTACTGAAGCAGTGCAGTTCAAAAAATTCACTGATTTCCTCCAAGCAATTACTTCCATCAAAGTGTGCAGCAAAGAAATTCCTAAAGAAATAATGAAGTTGAAAGTCTTAAATTTATGTTTAAAATGGTGGAATACTATTTTCATGCAACAACCTCAATACAAATCCGCCGTAGAACTTGCTTCAGATTTCGTTGATGTTATGGAAATTCTTTGGTGCTATTTAAAATTTGATTATTGTCCTGCAATTTATTTTAACAAAATTCTTGCCAAACATTCGTTGCCTGAAATTTATGTATCTGGAACTCCAAGAGATTATTTCCCAGCAATGGATTATGCGATTGTTTTTGAAGAAAATACTTTTCCGAATTTTGATGAATCATTTATTTCAATGCTTAAATATAATCCATTATTTTCTGAATTACCAAATAAGAGTGGATGCTGTAAAATTATTGCAACAGATTTTATAAATGACAATATTGCGACATTTGAATATTTAGTTCAACCATCATCAGTTGTAAGTTTTTTATGTAACTTTTTGGCTTTTTCTGTGTTGTTCTTTGGCGCCTGTATGTAGTTCAGTGATTGCGAAGATATGATTTTTTTGCTTTTGCGCAGATTGAGATTTGGCAGTTGTTGTTTTTAGTGGCAGCTCTTGTAATCCATGAAACGTTGTTACAGCTTTTTAGGCATTTTTTATGGTAAAATAGTGCACTTGTAGGTGTGACTCGAACTCATCATTTGCTTAGAGTGCAACACCAACATTGAAATCAAGAGCTGATTTTGCTAACCATGTTTTTTCATTGAAAAGTGCAATCATTTACCCCAACTTTTTGTTATTAAATAAGCTAGCTGGACATGTGAACACACTGCTGTAATTTAGCTGCAAAAATATTTTAGTTAATCGTTTTTAGGAAAAATATAACAAAGCTTTTGGTCAGCTGAGAGACACAAAATATGAAGAAGTTAACCCTGAACTTAAAGAAAAGATGAAAACATATGATGCTAGAGAATGTGAACCATTTATTCGATGTTTATTCTTCCGAAAACGTGTAATTCCACAACGTCGAAATATGCTTGAAAAGTATTGTGATATTAGGTAAGACACCTTTTTTAAAATTAGTTAATGTAAAAGTCATTTTTTTTTCTTTTAGGGAAGAAAATGAATATTTTAGTTATTCTTTTGTTCAATCTGAATCATCTGCATCAAACAACAATCACATGTAATCTGTGAATTTTGTAATTTTTGTAAAAAAAAAAAATTTTTGTTTCTAGCGATTGTACGGTAGCTGAAATTGGAATTCAAACTGATGAACAAATGCGTGAAACGGCGGACAAAGCAATACAAACTGCACATATTTTTGATGATGATTTTTGTGTCAAGTATGTTTAAATCCATTTTTAAAAAAAAGTTTCCATCAATACGAAGTTATTTTAGTGATTCAGATGAAATACAAATGGAAATTGATAATGTTGGTGGCGTTGATTTGGCTTCTTCTTGTTCAATTCTAAAGCCTTCAATTTTGGGTACATCAAGAAAATCACGTCGAATTTTGGAAAAAGCTAACAGTAATTTTTTACCGTAGTTATTTTATTTTTGTATTATAAAAGTTTTTCAGAAGTAACTAGCAATGCTGTTGAAGTTCCAAATATTTGTGATGCTTCTCGTGCTGCAGATGACGATGATCGTGATGAAATTGTTTCAAATTCTGATGGATTTCATTGTTTTCATAAAGGCGATGTTCAAAAATATCTTTCGGCATGTGATTCAAAATTCAAAGGTGATTCTCATAGTGTAAGTTGTTTTTATAAAACAAAAGACACGGGAGGGAGACTCTAAAAGTTTTGATAAGTTTTTGCATAATAATAAGTTTTTTTAAAATTTAATTTGTTTTTTTACTTTAAATTTAAAACATCTTTTAAACCTCTGCTACTACTTCCATTATTGATGATGTATTTCAAAAAAAAAATTTTAGGCATTATCTCATCTTGCAATACATGGATATTCGATTAAAAAAGCCTTGGAAAGGATTGATCTTCCTGAATCTCTTCCCATGAAAGGTATTCATACTGACCTTGGAATCTGGAGTAAAAAAGAAATGCAAACATTTGTCAAAATTTTATCTCTTAATTATCAATGGAAAGATGGAAAACTTAAAAAGCATCCATTTTGGGTTAAAAAAGTTAATAAACACGTAAGATTTTTATTTGTCGACATTTTTTGGATACTGTAATTCTGTCTTTATTTTCAGTTGCCTGACAAATCTCCTAAAAATTGTGCAATTTTTTATTACACTCTTAAAAGTGCTGGCTTCTTATTTCGATATCAAACATTTAAAGAATCTTCAAAATTTTTCAAGTAATACTTTTTTGTGCTGCAGTTCAAATAATTTTTTTCAAACTTTAGATCAACTGTAAAACCTCAATGTGAAAATTGTATTAACAAACTATGGAAACAATCTAACCTTAAACAACAATCATTTAATCTTTGTGCCTTGTGTAAACTCTATCTTAAACTATATGAAAAACATCGACCAAATGCTCAAGCTTTATCAGAACCGTGAGTTGTTGTTTTTTTTCATCAAAGTTTTTT
>CABFKO010011059.1:0-11583 GCA_901766855.1 Panagrolaimus sp. ES5
AATAAAGCACGGCTTTGGTAAAAATATTATAAAAAAATATATATATATCAAATTTATGGAATGTGTTAGAATTTAAAAGTCAAGCTTCAAGTTGGAGCAATGTTGTTTTTAATATTGAACTTAAAAACAAAGTTTAAAAAAACTTTAATCATCAATGATTCAAAAATGTTGTAATTGTTTCAACACATGTGAAAAAAATTACAGTATCCCCAACTTAAAGTTTGTCAAAGTTTTGCACGAAAATGAATGTTAAAAAAAAGAAGAATCACAGGTTTCTTTAAAAAGTGAAACTGAAATCAAGTGAAGACTACAATAAAGGGCATTAAGGAGACAAAAGGAGCTAACAATGAGCATATTAATTTTGAAGGTAAAATGCATAAACACGTATAATATGGACAGAAAAAAAATTTTTAAGGGCACAAAATTAATAATGATAAAAACTGATTGATTATTCACGAATATTATTTCTTTCTCGTAAAGTTTTTGCTTCAAATCAACTTTCATCCTCTGATTCAGAATTTAGCGATGTTGAACTCATCATATTGATAACAGCTTTATTGCTATCACTATCCAACCTTTCATAACGCTTTTTACGACGAAATCTTTTCCGTTTAAATCTATCCTTGGCATCCCTCAAACATGGAATTAGTCGATTACAAATTGGATATCTTCGAAATTTTCGTCGAAGTGCTGCTGAACAACCCATAATAATTAAGGTAATAGAAAATACGGTACAAATTATTATAACAAAATACAATTTTGACCATGAACAATCCAGCTGTTTTCCGGTTGATAAAATTGTAAATAAACTTCCCATCCAATATGATTCACAAACACATTCCTTGGTAAAATTATTGCATCGACCGTGATGTGAACATGATCGTTGACAATCTGCAAAAAAAGAGAGCAAAACTTTTGTTTATTTTAGTTCTTTTTTTTTAAATAAAAAGAGAAGAAACAAACATAATGATTCAATTTGTTTAATTGAAAATTCTTGTATCATTACATTTTCTTTTTGTAAAATTTTTACTGCTCTACGAACGTCAACAACTTCAAGCTTTGCTGGAGGCATTAAATCACGGGCTTGTCGGGCTGTTAAATCTAAATTATTTAGACGGGGTTACTGTAAATCTAAAAATCAAATGTAATTATACCTTCAAGGGAATATTCTGCATGAAAAACAACTCGAAGATTTCCAGTTTTTGGATCTTGTCCAAAATCAGTAAAATGTACAAATACGGTAGAAGCTTCAGAAATTTGTGCCGTTAAAGCTGCCGATAAACGACCTTCAAATTTTCGACGAAGCCGATATGTAATATCTTCAATTTTCTGATCCATATAAATTTCAACTGAATTTAATCTTTCATCACCATTTTTGACTGTTAAAGTAATGGTTACGGTATCAGAAGCTTTTTGTTGATCAAAAACTGTCAAATTAAATAAAAATTCTCCTTCAACTAGACCATTTAAAAATAAAACTGGCTGAGTTTCAGAATTATCTAACGGCGAGATACAAGCTGGAACATTATCATATGGTGTCCATTTATATTCTACAATTCCAGCATCATCTGTTGATAATGAACCATTTAAGGCAACAATTGTTCGAGGCAAAGTTACAGTAACGTTTTTTGCAAGCGCAATTGGGGGTTGATTATGACTTCTTTCAACATTTATGAAAACAACTGAAGAACTATTTAGCCCGCCATCATCGATAACAATAAATTCAAATTTATAAATGCCTTCTTGTAATTCAGTTGCTGTAGCTTTTGATTTATCTCCATTTAAAATGGATGATTGTGATGGACCACTAAAAAATACTTTGTTTTTAAAAACTACAGTAATCGAATCTTACTCAAGTTGCTGCCATTTATATTCTACAATTGTTCCATCATCTTCAACCGCGCCATCTAATATTGCAGAAGACTCAGGAAGAGTAATGGTCGCATTTTTGCCAGCGTTTACTTCTAAATTTTTGAATTTTGACATAACATGTATTGTCCACTCTAAACTTACTAGGTGGTTGATTTTCAGCTTTATTTACAAAAATACTAATTTTTGTTGAATCTTTTTGTCCTTTACCATCAACGACTTCCAACTGAAAAATATATGGACCAGAAAGTTCATTTGGTGGAATATTTGTTAGCTTTAAAATGGATGTACTAGAACCTTAAATAATTTTTTGTGAATGAAGGAAGTAGTTCCAAAAATTAAAATGTATTACCAGTATAATCAACCGGAAGATTAGAAAGGTTATCAACTCTTGCCCAACTATACTGCTCAATTTTAATATCATCGGTTGAAGAATTTCCACAAAGATTTAATTCATCTAATGGTAGGCGTACTGTAATACTTCCAGTTGCAGAATCTCCACATCTGCTAATATGAGCTTTTGGGGGATCATCTCGTTCTTCCGATACAAATACATCAACTTCAATTTCATCTGAAGCACCTGCATCATCTGTTACTTTTAACCTAAAAACCTTCTCAATTTATCAAAGAACTCAGAAAGTATGAAACCTACGAAAATGTATAATTTCCAGGTTGTAAATTATTTAACGTCAAAATTGGAGTATTCAATGCTGATGGCAATTGTACAGATGGACCTTTTTTTAGATGCCATTCATATGTAACAATTTTTCCATCATCATCTCTACTTCCTTCACCCTCCAAAACAAGTTGACTATGTTCATCAATATAAATTGGGCTGGCTGGTTTAATAACAGCATGGGGCTTTAAATTCTCTGTTTTCACAGCTAATATCTCCAAATCCTTTTGCTTTTCACCACTAATTAAACCGGTTTTTACAGTAACTTGATACCGTAATTTGCCAGGTTTTAATTTTGTTAATTCCAAAATGGGATTATCATATGCCTCTGCATAACCATTTCCAACTCCATCAAGTGCAAACCAATAAAATGTCCAATTACCTAAACTAAGATTTCTGTAATTTACATAAATTTTTGATTAAATTCACCTTGCTGGGCACTCCATATTGGATCCTTAAAAACTACACGAAAAGTAACACTTTCAACAGGAAGCTGAACACTCGATGGACCTTCAATGGAAAACTCAATGGGAGATACGGTAGACGTTGCTGTGGCAGGTGGAGGAACCTCATCAGATTCTAATGAATAATCTGCTACGGAAGCCAAAATAATTGGAAGAAAAATAAATATAAGTGAAATATTTTTCATTGTTTAATAATGCCCGAGGTTTGCCTGTTCACATACTAAATTTCCAGAGTTTAATACAGATTAAAGAAAATATACCGTAATCATAAATTTTTTTGATTTAAAAAACCCCAAATGCATCTCATATTTAATCATGGATTACGGTAATTGAAAAAAATATTAAAGAGCAAAAAACTCTTGAATTTTTTACAAAAAAATTATTAAAATTCTTATTATTCTAAACAAACAAAAAATCAACAATAACAACTCGAAAAATAAGGAAATGTTTTAAATAATAGTTTTTTTGCAAAATTTAACTTTTTCAACAACAAAATCTGTTTGAGCAGGAGCTTCTAATTCAGGTAATCTTGAGCGGGCTTTACTTTTTGATAAAAGTTTTGTAAAAGCAGATGTCATTTCAGTCATAGATTGAATATAATCTTTTGCACGTTTTAATGATGCATAGCAGTCTTCTTCCCATACAAGCTTATCACCATGGCTGTCAATCAAGGAAAGAAGTAATTCAATTATCTGAAAAAATTAAACTACAATTTAAAACAGTACAAAATAAAAAAAACTGACGCGATCACAAAGACGATCATTTCCAGCTTTTTGATCTAATAGATTTACACCAAGATCAAGAACTTTCACAGCATCATTTGCAGTTAAAACTTCTGCAAAATTTCGTCGAAGAAATGCCGCTGTAAATCCTTTATAAAGCATTCCAATAAAAAGTTCTTCAGTATCCTCTTCTTTAAAGCTAAAAATACATGTTGATGATTTTTGTCATTGAAAGAAATAAAAAAATACCTTAATGCATATTTAAGTAATGGAGCAAAAGATTCATCAATAATTATGGTAGATGGGCATCTAACAAAGGCAAGAAGAAGTTTATAAGATTTATTTTCAATTAATTGTTTAACAACATCACCAAATGCTCTAAAATTGAAAACATAATTTTAAAAAAGGAATAAAGAAAAACGTACGCAGTATTGATAATCCGATGAGTAAAAATTGCATTAAAAACTGCAAAAACTTGTGCTTCGTGTTTCGATAATTTATCTTGAAGAAGTTTCAAAAAACTTGTTTGTTCTGTTTTATTGATGGGTTCACAAAATAATGATTCTTCCAAAGTTTGATTTTCACATTTTTGAACAAGTGATTTCCATTTTTCTTCAGATTTTGGCTAAAATCTTTCAATTTTCAAACAACAAAAGTAAAAAACAAAATTACATGTTGAAGAAGGACTTGAACAGCAAAAGTCACATTTTTGGTAGTATCAATTCTTTCATTTTTACCATTAAAAGATTTCTTGTATCCAACTGGAGTAGTAAAATGAGATCCAACTGGTAACTTTGGTGGTCCACGCCGAGGAACTTGAAATGGTAGTTGTGCAACATTCAGTTTACCTTTCAAAATAATAATCAAGCTTGGTTTTAATTCAACATTTATCTAAACAATAACAAAAGCAAATAAACCCATGTATATTTCGAAAGAGAAAGAAAACAAGCAAACAAACCTCTGGAAGAGTCTTTTCTGGCCATGTAAATGTTTTTTCACCAATGCATTCAACAAGATCATTTTTATCAAATAATTGTATATTGAGTTCATACGTCCCTAAAATACAGTAATACACAAATTATAAAGAGTAACAAATTTAAATATACCCTTTTCATCATTAATTTCTGGTTCATTATTTAATGTTCGACAAGTAAGAAAATGCTTTCCACCAATATCCTGTATAAAAAATACTCTTTTATCTCGTAGTTTTATCTCAGAAATAGCCATCAATAATCTCTTCTACAACAAACGATAATCGAATACGGTAATTATTATATGATGTTTATATAAAAAAAACAAACAAATATAAAAACGTGATTAAACGTTGCTTTTTGACTTTGGTTTTTTTTCCAAAAATATCTTTTGTGAAAGCCTGTTTTAAATAATTGCGGACACAAAGCCAAAAACTGGTTTATGTTCGTATATTTTTTGGGTATCGTTTTTTTTTTGATGCCATTGATTTTTAGGTTACGATAAAATCAGCAAATTTTAAAAATCCCAATCTTACAATGAAAATACAAAGGTCACATTTATTTTAGAGTTACACAATTTACAGAAATTTGATAAGTTAAGTTATACAGTACATATAAATTTGGGAGACATAAAGTTTTTTAATATTTGTTATACCGAGGACTATGTGCATCATTGAATGAATGATTTGATTGAGTTTTTTCTTCACTTCCTTCATTAATTGGTAAATGCCCTTCTGGAACAACAATCATTGTTGGAGATGAGCATGATACAAGATTTGGTTCATCCAAGGGAAAATAATTATTATTTTCTTGTGCATAAATATTTTCTTCACTATGTGCTTCTTTTAATCTTGCCGAAAGAAGATTAGATTCACCAAGATCACCAATAACATCAGCTCTTTTAATGAGATCATATCCAGAAAGTTGCCAGTCAAGTTGTGCATATCGATCAATTTTTAAACGTTCAATTGCAGCTTCAAGAATGATTGCAAGTTTATGATAATTTGGTCGTTCATAAAATCTAAAAAATAAAGGTATATAAAAATATGCTTGCAAAGTTTTTCTCATACCCGATATTATCAATTACATCCATTAATTCATCATATTCTTTTGGACAACCTTCAAAAAGTTGTGATCTTCCGGCAGTTCTTGCAAATTTTTTTGCTTCAGCAATCATTTTGTGTTGTTTTAATGCATCCAAATTTGCCCATGGAAGTGAACCAGCTGCCATTTCAATAACCATATAAAGCCATGATTCTAAAAATTGTTAGTATTTATTAAAAAATGGAGGCATATAGTTCTTGCCCAAATCATCTTTACGACATTGTTCTTGATTATAATGTGATGCAAGTGCAGCATAATGAATTGTTCCAAGAAGTGCAGCAGCATTACGAGGTGGTAAAAGATTTCCACTAACATCTCTAAAAAATGAACCTTTTAAATTACAGTACTTTATTTGCGTAAATCTTACTTGTATCGTCTTGCAAAACCAAAATCAAGCATAAAAACAGTTCCAGCTTCATTTCCACGACCAATTGCAAAATTTGGTGATTTAATATCACGACAAAGCCATCCAAGATCATGTAATGTTTCAATTCTATTTAATGTTTGAAGGGCAACAAGAATTGAAGTAGTTTCTGTGAAGCGCTTGTCAGGCATTGCACGACGAAGTCTCCCAAGATCAGCACCAACAAGTTGCATAATTGCATATTTATAATAACCAGTTCGACCAGCGCATATCAGTTTTGGAAATCCAACACCTCTTCCAATTTTTGCCATTTGTGTTAAAACATAAACATCCAATTTTAGAACAGGCCTAAAAAGTGTACTGTATATTATTTCATGTTTTTCTGGAATGACACATACCGTATATTTCCTTCTTCCTTTTCACATTTCATTGCATATCGTTCATTTCCTTGAATATGAAGCACTTTAAAGACATCAGAGAATGGACCAGAAGCTAAGCTTTTAAGAATTTTAAATTCACCATGTTCAGGATGAGTAATTGAGCCGCCAACTTGTGGCATCATTGGATCAGGTTGTCGATTTGATCCCATATTTTCTTCTTCTTCTTTCTGTTAGAATTATTTCTTTCACCTAAACACTTCGGCAAATAATAAAATTGTTTCATTCTTCTTATCACTTTTGACATTTAGAATAATGTTTATGCAAATTGTAGCATGTGAACATAAATGAACTTCACAAATAATCTTGAATTTGAATGTTATATTATTCAAATTTTAGTAAATCCAAAACAAAAAAAGATTACGATAATTGTCAAAGTATTGCATAGAAAATTACCGTAATACATGTGCACAAAACATAAAGAAGTATTAAAAACAAAACTTTATAAAAATCAACAAGAAATAATAACAATTATTTTTAACAAACAATCATTTAAAATTTTTTAACCATTTTGCAATCTTTTCTTGATTTTGAGCATCACGAACTTTTTGTTCTTCCAAAGCTGCTGTAAATTTCTTTGAAAAATCAAAGCTGTAATCGATACCATTTTCTTTAGCTCTTGTAAGTTGTTTGTTGAGAAAGTCAGCAACTGCTTGCTAAAAAAACAGTCATAAAATTTTATGTTAAAAAGAACACTAAGCTTACTGGATTTTCTTTATATTTCTTAACATGAGCTTTTTGAATCCGTTTTTTGATATATGTACTTTTCTTCATGCCACGCTTTCCAAACTGTGATCCAAATCTTACAGCTGCAGGGACTTCACTATTAAGCAATTGACGACATTTAATAACATTTTCACCCATCATAAGAGATTTATTGAGAACTGTAACAACAACAGATGCAACTTCAGCATACTTGAATCCAACATAAATCTTTCCACTAAATCCACCCTAAAAAATATCCACTATAATTTTTTAACCATAAATGTTTTTCAAGCATACCTTTTTATTTCGAATAACTCGAACACGTTTTACTTGACCATATTGTGAAAAATAATTGTAGCAAGGTTCTTCAAAAAATCCATAGGGTGCATTTCGAATAACAATAAATGGTGAAAGAGATTTAGGATCTGGTTTCTTCGAGATTTTTGTCTTCTTCTTTATTGTCTTTGGAACAACAGGTTTACGAGCAACAACATTTATCTTGATAGCTTTCTTCTTCAACATGATTAAGATTAAAACAACAAATAATTCAACAGCAACAATGCAAAAGGGTATCTGAAAAAGAGTCGGACTTTTAAAAAAAAGTTTTAAAAAAGGGGAGATTAATTTTCGGCACAAGAAAAACAGAAGTTGGCATTCTATGACCAAAATTCAATTGCTTTTCTTCGAACAAAAATAGAATTTCAAACTCTCAATCAAAAATTTGTTAGCTTCATTGTTTCAAAAAATTGAATCACTGAACAAATTTCTTTATTATTTTATTTAACTAATCCTTTTTAAAAATTAAAACTTTGATTGAACAATGTCTGCTGAACCAGGCGATGAAGCTTCAGTTATGGCAAAAGAACCGGCCCAAGAGCCAATGGAAGAAGGTGAGTGACTTTAATTTTTGATGACAAATAAATCTTTCATCTTCTTTTTCAGATCTTCCACAACCTCCTGTTGTAGAAGATGGTAACAATCCTGCATCTGCTGCTGTTGATTTACCAAATGCTCCAGAAGATATTAATCATGTAACATTTCAAAATCGTTATCATCAACTTCAAGATAAAGAACTTGATAATGGATCTCTTAGTGTTGATGAATATACTGAACTTTTTTTAGCAGAAGTTGTACAAAATCTTAATTGTGTAAATTTAATTAATTAGTTTTAAAAATCAAGGATTATTCATAAACTTTATAGGCTCGACAAACATTATCTCGTGGAAAGCTACAATATCCAAAAGAATCATTATTTGTCTCCGTTCAAGGTTTTTTGTGCTTTAATTATGCTGACGATTTTACTGGAACCTTAAAGAAGATTAAAGCTGTTAGAAAACGTCTTCCAAAGTTTGAGTACGGTTTTTTGAATTTCTTTCGATGACTAAGTTGCACATTTTTTAGACGTTATGTTACTGAAATCCAACATCGTGTTTTTGCTTACGGTATTGCTTCTATTGTTAACTGCTATTCAACTGTTAAACTATCAACATTGGCACATATGCTTGATATCAGCATTGAACACGAAATGACAAATCTTCTTAAAACTTTTAATTGGACTGCTGATAATGGTATTGTTCAAATATCCAATACTCCACAACTTCAAGCATTTGTAAATGAACAAATTTCTCCTGAATTCGGAGTATTCAATGGATTTGAAAAGTTCAAAGCTTATTCTAATCTTAATCGTCGCAAAGATCATCCTATTGATAATCTCAAGAAATTGATGCAGGTTTCTGATACTTTATCAAAAATTAGTCTTCCACCAATTGCTGGAAAAAATGGATCACTCGATCAAGAATCACATGAAGATAGACCACCTCAACCATCTTTTGTTATAGCTTGAAACCATTGTAAATGAACTTAAATGTTTTTTTTTCTTGCTGTAAATTTTCTTGTATCATTTTTGTCTGGTTTTTTTTCATATTTTATTTATATTATTCAATAAAAGCATTATAACAAAACAAATATTTAAAAGATATCAATCAGCATCGGATAAAGCTTTTTCCTTGATTTGAATATATTGTCTTCTTTTAGGTACAACATCTGAAAAAGTCATATATTAGAAATGTCCTTCAATGTTCTTTTGACTTACCTTTAAGGAGAAACATCGCTCGAGTTCGAGAAGTGTGAACAAAATTTGCGACATCATCATATCCAATCTTTGAAGATTTTCTCTGTTGTACAGTTTCTTTTGTAATTTTAATGACAAAGAGATCCTAGAAAATAGTATATTGTTAATAATGTTTCATAGATAGAAGAAAAACAAAAACTTACTAAAGCTTTTGTCAAAGCAGCAAAACCATTTTCAGTCATTCTTAAATTAGGAAATGAAGCAGTAAATATTGCACGAATTGATTCAATTGAAATATTATCACCATCTTCTCTTCCTGTTGATAATTTTAAAGTTGTAGGTTTACTTGATGACGGTGATGATGATGACATATTTGATGATGATACTTTCTGATGTTTTGATAATTGATGATTTTCAGAATAATTTGAATTTGTATCCATCATTTCTTCTTTTGATCGCTCAAGATCAGTCATCTTTGTTAATACTGGTGGCAGTGAACTATCATCTTCTTTTGTAGACATTATTCAGCAATAAAAAAATGCAAAAAGTGACAATTTATAAAAATTAAACAACTTTGAAAAATGCAAGGAGGAAAAATAAATAAATTTTGTTATGCTTTTTTGTAACGAAAGAAAGAAAGAAAAAGAACGACATTCTTTTCTTTGAATGCTTGCCTGAATGTTACAGTACCCAAAATTGAGTCAACTGTTTTCTCGTGAAATGTAGAAATTTGTCCAATATTTACGAAATACTTTAACTTTTAAAATTTTAAAATAATGTAATAAACCGATATTCTTTTCTTTGGGAAGCTCACAGTACTCTAAATTGGGTCAATCTCATAGAATTTAGGTTTTAAAATAAAGTGTATTTAAAACAATTAGGGAACACTTTTTCATGGGACAGTTCATCGCACTGTGGATGGTTGTAAAACAAAATTTTAAAGTTTCAAAGAATAGTTCTTGCAAATACAATGTTATAAAGCTTTAATTTCTGCTTGATATGATAAATTTAAAAAGGGAAAGGGATCAGTTATGTACTCAGTTATTTATTAACCAGTTTCTAAACTGGTTAGTTTTCTGTTTGTAAAAATACAGTAATCGAAAGAAAACAAAGATCAATAAAAACAAATACAAAAATTCCTTGACATTCGGAGAAACAAATAATTAAATGATAAATTTTTTAAAAAATGCCAAAAGTGTTACCATTTTGACTTTGCAGACAACAAATCATATTGCCCTTTTGAATGTTGGATAAAATCTTACTATAAGAAAATCCATAAACATTTTCGGATTTAATAATCCATCAATGAATCGTAAACTTAAATAATTTATTTTTGTTTTACGGTTTTGAGCACAAAGTCTATTCATTGTTTCAGTCGTTACATGACAAGGTTCGATACTAAAAATGTAATATTTAAAGTTTAATTTAAAAGTAAAACAATCATTTTCTTACTTAATACTACTTGCTTTTAAAGTCTGTGCTAAAATATCTTCAAGTGGTATCAGTTCGTTGTTTGTATTAAGTATTTTTGTATCAACAATATGCAAATATTCTACTTTTCCTGATTTTGATAATAACTTAAAATCATTAAATTTAAAATCAGCAGATTTATGGAGGATTAAATTTTTTATATCGCATCGGAAAATTTTTGGCATTAATTTTTTGCATAAAGATGTTGTGGCATTTTCCAATTCTAATCGATAGGTTAAACATAATTTTTTTGGTAAAATATCAAAATCCGCTTCAATATAGCTTGAAAAAGTGTATTTTTCAAACCTATTTTTTAACACTGGCTTTTCTGCGAGTTCTAACCAAGTGATAGGTAGAATTTGATATTTGACAAAAATAATTTTACAACTTTGATTCAATTTTTGATACAATTCAGTATTTGCATTTTCAAAGAAATACGATAAAACTGGTTTTGGAAATAAAAAATCTTGTTGCAAAATATTTGTTGGAGAAAAATACACAGAGAGAACCATCTTTCACACGAAAACTATTCAACAATAATAATAAAAATAATCTTTAGAAAAAAAATTGTTTTCATAATTTTCAAATACAAAAACACTTATATATGCCTAAAAGATATCGCTCAGTTAATGATATTAAATATTTTTGTTTTCCATTTTTTTCACTCCTGGACTTTATCCTTTAAGCACCGTTAAAGTGTTTTCATTTTTGGATTAAAAATAATATGAAT
>CABFKO010011114.1:1256-11555 GCA_901766855.1 Panagrolaimus sp. ES5
CCAAACAGAATATAAAATCCAAGAAGTTTGCCTTTTTGAAAGTATAAAATAAGATACGTTTCTCTCAGAAAAAAAAGAAAGGTAGCGTCAAAAAATGGGGTAACACAATTACAAAGGTTGCCCTTTAAATGGGCCCCTTTTTTTCAGCAAAACAAAAGCCAAAATGTGCGCTAGCGTTCATTTTCAGTTTGCCAAAATAAGCTCTGCTTTTATTTTTTGAAAAGATCATATCTGATCATAGCAGCAAAGAAAAAAGAGAAAAATAAACAGTTTTTATAAATCTATTAAAAAATATAATAGGACAATGTCTCAAAAAAATTCTTTTAAACAACAAAAAAAAATGTTTTACCTTTTTTTGCTTTGATAATTTTTTACTAAACAGTTTTTGTATTAAACTTCTAAATTTATTAATCAATTTTAGAACTTAGATAAATATTTTAATCAAAGAAGACAAGATTAAATTTTTTGGGAGCACTTAATTGCTTCTTTAATATTTTGTCATTTATAGCAAAAAATTTGCCAAATTATGAAGGGGGCACAGACTCATAATGCTTGCTTCTCTTTCTGTAGCTTTGAGTATTTGTGCCTCCTGATGATATTAAGATTGAAAAATATCAAGCGTTGTAAGAATACCACGGTATTCTTACAACGCTTGATTATTTAAGTATTTTGCAGTAAACTTACCTCGACATTCGGTGCAAAAATAAACTCAATAAAAAACAAATAAAGTTATTGTTGTAAATTTCTACATGTCAAAGGTACGGCAGTACTTGATTTTAATATAAATGTGTAATTTTAATAGTTAAGTGCGGTTGAAATCGTTGGTGATAATATAAATGTTTATTTACAATGTTAATATTATTTAAGCTTTTAATAACACAATATATTCATAATTTTTAAACATTTCTAATTATAAATTGTTGCAAATAGCGCGGCTAAATGAACTATTTGCCACTTATTATAATTATAAATGCTAATATCAAATATTAAAATTTAGCATTATGAACGTAATTTTAAAAGCTGCCGTCGAGCTTCTTCAAATTGCATTAGAACTTTCATAATTCTCCAATGTAATGTACCATCTAATCCAACTTTTGCTAATAAATTGCCATATTGTAATGAACGAAGAATATCTTTAGAAATAAATTGACGGGATTGTCGAATTGTCTGAATTTTAAATGTTAAAACTCCGCTACTTTCTGATTGAATTCCAACATTGCACATTGACTAAAAGGGTAAAATTATCGAATGCAAAAAGTGCAACAAAATTAAAATAAAAATGTTGTGATATCAAATAAAACGCTTACACTGTCAACAGCTGAATCTTTTATTCCAAGATTCTCCAAAGCTTGCAATGAAATTGGTTGTCCCAAAAAATAATCTCTCATTTTTGATACATTATTTGACATATTTGCTGGACGCCAACATGGCACTTTATATTCTGTTTGACCAATATTTATGGGCAGTAATATTTGTGAATACCCGCTGATATATGTTCTTTGCCAATAATCTTCAGATATTACTCGACACAATAATTGTGGCCATTTGAGAATATCATCGGGTTCTGTATTTTCCATAAATTCTAGGGTAATTTCAATAGGATATGAAAATTTTGCAACATCATTCTATAAATAGTTCTTTAAAAAAAATTTATCTGATTCGTAACTTACTGTATTTTCTTCTTTCATACAACAAATTTGTGTTCTTCCTTGCGAAAACTGTAAAGAGCTTTCAGCAAATTTTACATTAGATGGAAGTTGAAATTTATATTCAATATATAATCCATTATGCGGAAAATCTATTGCTTCATCTATAATTATCATATCTTATTTTTGCAAAGATTATAAAACAAACCAATAATAATAAGATAATGCATCCAGATTGTTTTTGCATCGGGTAATTCAAATGCTGCTGCATCTTCTTCAATTCCATTTCCATTATTTTCATCACTTTGCTCAAAGTTTCGTGGCTTATTGATTGAATGAAAAATTACTTCATCAGGTAAATCAATTGTAACATGATAAATTCCATATCTTGTTTCAATTCTTCTAGTTCCTAATTCCGGTTCAAATGTAATTTCTTTTTGATTAGTTACAGTAATTTTGCATAATTCTTTTTCATCAGATTTATCATAATTTTCACTACAAAAGACAATGTTTTAAAAAATTTTATTGAAAATTTTATAAACCGTGTGTCATTTAATGGCCCAAAATAGCTCATAATTTGCATCATCTGTTGATCAAATGCTATTGAGCGATGTTGTTGACGTCGCTTAATAGTTGGGAAATTATTGACTGGATTTTTTATAGAAAAATTGCTGAAAATATAAAATACAGTATTCTAGTCAAAAAAACGGAAAATAAACATTTCAAGTGTTTTAAAAAACTCGTTAAACGTTTTTCATTTTTAATTCATTGTTAAAAAAACGAACCTAATCGGAACAACTTTTCGTTGGCGTATTGTCAAAGAATGTTCCTTATCATCACTGACTTTCTAAAACCTTTCATTTTACATATGTAGAAAAATAAAATCATACATCTTTTTCTTTTTTCTCTCCTTCAATGTAAGTAAAAATCCGAGTTGGGATTTGTTGAAACTCTCTTGGCGCCATTTCTGCATTTTCATTTCCGACATTTCTGTCCTCTTCTCTTTGCAACGGATTTTGATTAATTTCCTACAAAATATTTTTTATCTTTTTCTCAGGAGATTATGATATTTGATATATTATTTATTAATTACCAATGGATGGGGTAATTTTTGTTGCCATGTAATTGTTTTTGTTTCAAATGCTGTGCTACTCGGCTCTGATACAATCCCACTTCCAGATGTTGGACGAGTAAAAGTTTTTTCTGTAAATTTATTAAAACTTGGTAAATTTCCAAAAGCAGCACCAATAAATTCTAGTTGAACTCTAAAAAAAGACCCTTACGTTTAAGTTTTTAACAAAAAAACACAAAAACTTGCTTTATTTTTAAATCTTTTATATTACCAGAGATATGATAAGTGGCACGAGATTGTTGTTGTGTCAGCATGATTTAAAGTAATAAAAAAATTAATGTTTTAAAGGGTTAGAACAGAAAATGAAGGGTTTTCATAAGCTTTTTTCGACAAAAATATGGAGGTTACCTTGGATACCATTGCATAAACAAACATTTAAACAACAAGCTGTTTTTGTCAAAATTTTTGAATTTGCTTGTATCCTTTCATTTATAATTAGTTTAGCTGTATTTGTAATAAAAAAAACTAATTTTAAAACATTTAAAAATTTAAGCATGTAAAAAAAATAAAATAGACCTTAAAAAATTTTTTTTTCATAATTGTTTAAAAACTTTGTGTGGAGATACGGTTATTTTAATAGTACAAAATTTAAATTAGTAGAACATCGCAAAAAAACAGGTGCATCTTTGCAATTCACCAATCGTTAAAAAATTATGTCCATATTGTTTATTAGATAATAAATAAATCATGCTACCGTTGTGTTTATTTATGGCACTCTTTTTCTTTCTTTTTTGCAGTGTTCTTTCTCTTTTGATACATGGGTGCTGTGAAAACTAAGAAATTTTTGTTCTTTTTGTAAATATACAAAGTATGAAACGTACAAATATGGAACACAATAAAACTAACATCCAAAAAGTATTTGTCAATAACAATTGAAGTTATAATGTACATAAAATGTAAAAATGCGCAAAGAAATAAAAAAGAGAATAAGATCATTGCAAAGAAGTTATTGTTGTTGAATGAAATGGATCAACTACTAAGTGCTTTTTCAAGGAATTCTACGAAAAACCTCTTTTTTAGGTGAATAAATTGAAGACTTGAAAGATTTGTGTTTGAATGTGTTTCTTCGTTTCTCATTTTTCACTATGGTTGGCAGCAATATGGTATTATTATTTTAAAAAATGGTGGATACATTTTAACAAATATATGAAAATTGTTTTACGGTTGCGTAGGCACTTTGTCACCGACGGCAGAAAAAATATGAAATTTAAAAAAGTTTAAAAGAAAAATGCATAATTAAATCTCGGAACAAGGTGCTATGCAGCCGAAAACTGTTTCCATTCCTTCTAATAAAAAAAACGTATTTTAAAGATTCTACAAAAATTGTTTACGCCGTTCCACATAAATAATTATGTGATTTATTTTTGTCACTTGTTTAATCGTCTGCTACTTTAGCCTTATTGTAAATGAATTTTTGCCGACAGCAGGTTTGTGTTTTGTTTTTCGCTTTTTTGATTAAAATCATTTATGTAAAAAAAGTAAACTAAAAATCATTTCTTTGTATATAAAACGAATAATTCTAATTAAAGAGTACACTTTGACTTTTGGAATCGAACAAAGTAATAATCATGCGATAATTTTTCAAAAAAAGGCAAGTCAACTGTAACCCCGGTAAAGCAGAAAACGAGGACACATTCATTTGGCAGATGCATAGGCAAAAGGCCGCTTTTGGTTGCGCAATCGTCATCGGAAAGGAAGATGCTTTTTTGTGATCGGTAAGGTCAAAGAGATGAAGAAAAAAACAGAGAGTGAAAAAATAAAAGCGGAAAGCATTAGCTACTGTTGATGTGAAAATTACTGTCACATATTTAATTTCATATAATCGAAAGTTTTTATTAGGTGATTACTGTATGATGTTAAAAAAAAGACTTTTAGGGCTAAAAAGCCACCGTACAAATGCAAGCTAAAATTTGTGCATAAATATTTCAACTTTCGCTAATAAACACAAAAACCAAAAACACTGATTTATTTGTTTGGAAATGACCAAAAAAGCTAAAAGGCGCCATTAACTAAAATAAACTATTTTTTCTTTTCACATTTCTCTAGCTTCTTTCTTAATTTTAACCGCAATTTCCGTTGTTTCCATTCTTCAAAGACTTTTGTCACTAGTTTTTTAAAAAAATTCAAAAATGTTTGTTGTTGCACCTTTGGTTCTTCTTCTATTTTTTCCCCTGCGCAAATGTTCATCGCAGGCCAAACGTTTCATTTTCTGTTACGCAAAAAAAAAACAAAGACACCGATGCCGAAGAAGGATGCCGCCCTGCTGAGGTCATGGCGCGCTAAAAAATCTTCAAAGTTGCCGCCTCTTAGCCAATGAGTGTCCTCATAAAAGAACTGTATGGCATCCCACTTGCATTTTTTTCATTTTTTGCTGCTAATAATCATCATAGACTCATCAGTAATGGCCAATGAGTGCCTTACTTCAGTTTTACCATTATGTTCAAAGAAGATATGTGGGAAAACTTTTGATCCAACTTTTTTTCTATGCCTTTTGTCTTTGACATTGCGTAAAAAGTGTGCATTTTCTCTGGGATAGGGTCGTGACCAAACATGGAAGTTTTTCTTAAATTTAAATATAGTTGTATAATAAAGATAGTCATGATTTTTATGATGTGATAGCTTAATTTTTGTGATTTGCATCGTGTGATTGTAAAAAATTTCTTTTATTGATAAAAAGCGGAAGCGTTTTTAGTTGCCGCTAATTACGATTATGCACATGGTTTGGCCAGGAGTTGATTCAACAAATAATTACAGCCCTCAAACAGCAACATCAAACTTCTTTCCTGTAGGGTTTAAAACTGATGAGGTATGCGTTAATTAATATTTACAAATATAAAATATGCGTTTTTTCATCCTTAAATTATTTACTGTATTTTTGATATCTATTTAGTCTATTATGATTTTTCTTAAAATACAGTAACCAATATCTACTTATTTTATTGCAATTTATCAAAAATTTAATTTTAAATTTTTTTGTTGCTTTAAAACTTATATTAAATTTTTATTGTAAGCTGTATCTGTACCAAACACATTAGCTTGAGTTGTTTTTCTTTTATATTATACTCTTGTTTAAAATCAAAAGTATGTTTTCTAACTTAACAGATTTTTAGTACTGACGTCGTTATCATTTTTAATATGATCGCTGTTTATCAGTGTTTTTTAAATTTTTTTTACTTATGTTATCTTTTCTAATTTTTTTCAAATGAGCTATCTTTTACATCTTTTATTATCTTTGTTTTTTTTCAATCATTTATTTTTAGAATGCAAAAGATATTCAACAACGACAATATGCATTTGCACAAACATATGCTCAATATTTAAATTTTCATACTCCACAGCGATCTTCTTCAACACTTTCATCAACACATCCTCCGAGCAATATCAAAAAGAAAGAGCCTAAAAAGGTTCCAGAAAAAGAAAAAACTGAAGTTTGTTTCACATTTTTTCTTGAAAATTTTTAATCTTTTTTCCCTTTATTTAAGGAATATCGAGCTCGACGAGTCAAAAACAATGAATCTGCAAAACGTTCCCGGGAGGCTCGACGTCGAAAAGAAGAAGAAAAAGATCAAAAAATTATGAGCTTGGAAACACAAATACGATTTCTTGCACAAGAAAATCATCGTCTTCGAGAACAACTTCAGTTTCAAGCTGCATGTATGCCAAATTCATTACAACCTCAACCGTTTTACTCTTAAACGATTATGAATAATTAATTGTATTTTTTCAAATTTTAATTGTATTCTTGAATAAGGGTAACGTTTAAAGGAGATTATTGTTTTTTGAGAAAAGGGATTTTGTTTATGAGAAAGTAAAAGTCTCTATTTCTTATCCAAAAATATAAATAGGGTATTATAATCATTTATTTTGTAGTTCTCAAAAATTTTTTAACACCTTTTCGTTTTCTATAAAAACGGCATTATTTTAAGTTTTAAAATAGCTTGAAAATATGCTCAGAGATCCCTGTTTAAGTAAGGAAGCCAAAAAGTACACTTTTACCAATTTGTTATTAGTTGACCGGCCTTATGTTATCACTTTTTATCTGCATAAAATGAAACCATTTTTGCCGCTAGACTATTAAAACTTTAAAAACCGTTAATTATTAAAAATATCAAATAATCCTTTTTTTCCAAATGGCAATTATTTTCCCACGTTACGTTAACCTTTTTTAAATTATTTATTATTCTTTTTTTTACTCGGGTCTTTTTAACCGCAAATGCTATGTATTTTTTTCATCCCAAAAAGCCTAAAGAAATTGCTCAAAAATAACCATTTCAAAGTTCCTTCCTTTCTTATTGTTTTTTTTTCTGCTCTTAACTAAGTAAAAGAAATGAGCTCGAAGTAATGTTTTGGTCATTTACTCCTTTCAAATAGTGTTCATTTGTTGTTTTTGTTTACCAATTTTAGCCCTGTCTAATATGGTTATCTTTCCATTCCATCCTATTGTTTCAATGTTATTTCTGTTTTAAAATAAAATTTCGTAAAAATAGCTAATGCTTTTTTTTCATTTGCAGCATTTTTCTTCTTCTTTTTATTTTGTTACAATTTGCAAATTGTTTCTTATCTTTTTTTGATGGTACCAAGACTCAACATCAAGGATATAAAAAAAAAGAAACATCATTTTTCTAGTTTTAAAAGTAATGAAAAGTGAAAAAAAGGAGAGGAGATAAAAGGGAGCGGATGAATATATTTTTTTAATGATGAAAAAATTTTTTTCTTTTGTGTTTGAAAATATAATGATGATTTTGTCTAAACAAAAAAAAATTTCCTCATTTTCATCTCTTTATTCAGAACAAACAAGAACGACAAACTATTTTGGAGAGTCCTACAACGAGAGCGTACTAACTGCAGAATAAAAAAAAAGATGTTTCACAGTATGCGCACACAATGGCGGGCAAGTAAGCCAAAGAAGAAAAAAAGAAGAAGGAAAAAAATGATTCACGCTGCCGCCAAATGTTTTGCTTGCTCTCTTTTTTTCCCCCTCTATGTTCGTTTTTCTTCTATCCTCTATCTATCGCTTGTGTGCGGTTATTTTTTTTTTCGGGAATTTTGTTCATCTTCATCACAGCAGGACCAAATATAATTTTTTTCAAGGTCATATTCACGCAGTTATTTTAGCCAACGGCCATCTACATTTTTTATCGTTAATATTATGATGTGATATTGTACACATCCATATAAATAAATTTTTTTAGTATGTATCACTTTTTTGTACAATTTTATTCCCACCTCTACGTTAAAAACAATTATGTTGGCATTTTTTTTCTTTCTTTATATATCTAATAGTCAATTCTTCTCACTTACATAGATGAGAGAAAAAAGTTCTCACATTTCTATTTTTTTTGATATCTAATACTTTAGCTAGTTCTTTTTTTTATCAAAATAGATATGCATGTAAAAGCTTATTCTTCATTTTTTTATTGCCTGCAGCAATAAAGAACTTTAGCTTTAATAGACTTTGAATGTTCTTGCATATGTTCTTGTTCTCTCATTTGTAAGCTCTTTTTTAAAGAAAAAAATGCCCATCGGCGCCGCTATGAAAAGATGAAAAAAAAGCATGCTTGGGTTAAGCCTTTCAACCCCACATATCCTTTTTTTCTGTTCCCTATTTTGTTTCTGCGGACATTGGCTATCTAAATGAATTTCCTTAAGAAAATGACACTGTCCCAATTTTTTTTGTCTCAATTGCGCGTCTTTTTTTCTTTCTTCATTCTTTTTTTGGATGAAAACTGAGTATGATGGTGTTATACTGCTGCGCTATCGTCAAGCTTTGGCACATTGCCTTAAGTCTATGTTTATGTCAATGTTCTATGCTCTTTTTTGTCCAGCTTTTAAAGATGCAAACTTAGAAATGTTGCTTTTTTTTCTTTACATAAACAACAATCAATAATATATAGTTTAAAAAACAAACTAAATTCTATCTCTTTTTTTAAAACGCTTTTTAATGAAGTTAATGCGCATGAAAGGATAATTAGCTGATGCTCATTATATAAATATATAAAAAGGAATTTTTTGCATAAAATTGGAAGAAAAATAAGCTTAATGGCATTTTGGAAGAAACACCAGTTGTCATTTTTCATTGGGTCCTCGTCAATTTACTAAATTGTATACATCAAATGAGGTGGACTTTTCAAGTATTAGGTGTTTGTTTTTGCTTTTTTTCTTCCACTTCGTAATATCGATTTGCTACGAGCTGAAAGACAACTCATCATTTTCAATTGACTTTCTTCATTAGTGTTCACTTGTTCAATGATATGTTGTTTTTTTTTCTTCTGCCTTTTTAAAGAAAATAGGAGAGAAATGTGCAAAAAATGGATTTGGCGCCAAATTTGCATTTAAACCCTTTTTTTCGCTTTTGAGTTCTTTTCCTTTTATTGACTTAATTTTTTTTTTTATTTTTTATCATTTTTTGAAAAAAAATATTATTAATAATTGCGTGGTATTTGCTTTCATGGTTTCTTGTTAAAAATTTTGCATTGTTCATTTTTCCTTCATTTTTTTAATGATTGTATAAAAAAAGAGGAAGAAGAAAAAAACAGTATTGAACAGCAAAAAATGGGATGGAAAGGAAATGACTCATCATAACCTGTGCATTGCCTTTGCCTCTCTTCTGTATTTCCACACAAAAGAATAAGTCTAGTAAAAAAAGAAAAGAGTTTTTGCTTATTCGATTTATTTGCGCGTTTTTTTTTCTGTATTGAAACAGCTGAAATATTTTGTATTAAATTTTTTTTTAAATTTTTTATAAAAGTTTTATTTTAACTCCTTTAATTTTTAAGTATGGCCGCTATTCGCAAAAAGTTGGTTATTGTGGGTGACGGTGCTTGCGGTAAGACATGTCTCCTCATTGTATTTAGTAAAGATCAATTCCCTGACGTTTATGTCCCAACTGTATTTGAAAATTATGTTGCAGATATTGAAGTTGATGGAAAACAAGTAAAATTTAATCTCTTTTGTTTGAGATTATATTGACTAATATCATTTTAGGTTGAATTAGCTTTATGGGATACTGCTGGACAAGAAGATTATGATCGATTGCGTCCATTAAGTTATCCCGATACAGATGTTATTTTGATGTGCTTTAGCATTGATTCACCAGATTCTTTGGATAATATTCCAGAAAAATGGACCCCTGAAGTAATTTTCCCCTTTTTTAAATCATTCCTTGAAAGTTAATTAGGAATGATTTATTTTTTAGGTTCGCCATTTTTGTCCCAATGTTCCAATTATTCTTGTTGGTAATAAAAAAGATTTACGCAATGATCCTCAAACTATTCGTGATCTCGCCCGTAATAAACAAGAACCAGTAAAATCTGAACAAGGAAAAGCAATTGCTGATCAAATCGGTGCATTTGCATATCTTGAATGTTCAGCTAAAACGAAAGAAGTATGTATAATTTAAATATATTTTTTTTACTAAAATACAGTATGCTAGCTAAATTAGCTAAAAAATATATTTGAACTGGCTTTTAAGTTTATTAATATTAATTTTTTAAGGGTATTCGAGAAGTTTTTGAAAAAGCA
>CABFKO010011148.1:0-11529 GCA_901766855.1 Panagrolaimus sp. ES5
TTAAATCTGGAAATTTGGTTTAACATTATTAACTAGTTCTTGCAAAAAAAAAATTTCAATAAATAAAATTTTAATTTATTAAGCATTTTAAAAACGTCATCGTAAAAAGAAGAAATATTTTTTAAATTTAAAGCATAAAATAAATTTTAAAACGTTTACCCCTTGGATGACTGCTGATTTATGGCCATTAAATCAGTGAACACGAATGTTCGCATCCGGGGACTTTTTAAATAAATCACGGTAAATATGTTAATAAAACGGGAGATGAATCACGGTAATTTAGGGGGACATAAGATGGGGGGCCTCGAACCCCGGTGATCTCTGGCTGCAATTTTTCAATCATAGCCATTGAACCACCGGGGCCCATTAGTCGCTCAACATTTTGCGCTGATATGTCTTCGAAGAAAAAAATGAAAGAAAAAAATGCGCCATTTCTTCACAGCTGAAAAAGAGTGTTTGCTGCTGAAGCAAGTATAAAAGTGGCGAATTTTGTCTCTTCCATTTTTTTCTTCAACGACATATCAGCGCAAAAAGTTGCACCGAAAAATGGGCCCCGATAGCTCAATAGGTATAATTGAAAAATTGTAACCAAAGACTAACGGGGTTCCATCCTTCAATGCTTAACATATTTACCGTTCCTTTAAAAAAGTCCCCGGATGCGAACATTCCTGTTCACTGATTTAATGGCCATAAATCAGCAGTCATCCAATGGGTAAACTTTTTTTAACTTTTCCGTATTTATTATGAACCCCATTAAGCCATCGTGGCACAATTGTCGCTAATTTTTTTGCCCCCAACAATGAAAAAAAAAGAATAGCATACAACTGCTTTTTTTAACAGGAAAGAAAAAAATGAGTGTAAAAAAAAGTTCGAATTTTTACTTTTTTATGTTTTTTAAATACTGTATAAACTTTTTAGCTTAAAAAGTTGATACAATATTCTTCAATTTTTTTTATACTTACATTTTTCTTTTGCATTATAAAAAATCATTAATCTTCGTAATCCAGCAGTAAAATAAGTGACCCCAAAAAGTCCATCAAAAACCATATTGGCTGCAAAAATTACATATTCTTTTTGTTCTCGTAATCTTTTGGATGAATAAATTACTGATGCAAGAGAAAAATTAAATATCATTAAAATTGCCCCTTCAATACAATATACATATAAAGCAGCGGTATCAATCGAAGAAACAAGTTTTGTTGAAAGATTTTGTGACATTGTGTTTGCAAGAATACTTTTTTAAAAGCTAAAAAAACAGTATTTAATTGATAAAATTGGTGTCAAAAAGATTATTTTAAAAGTTGAATATAATTAAATAATAGCAACAATTAAAATGCAAAAGTTTAAAACATGATGACCCCCGCAAAAATAGCATAGTTTTAAAATATTAAAAAATTATAATTTCAAAACACGTAAAAGTTTAAATTGTTGAAAGAAAGCAAAAAGTTTATCTGAATTTTAAAAGTTCAACCTGTAGCTTTAGCTTTTTTATTTATTTCCTTTTTTTAAAACTTAATTATACGATGCAAAAAAAATGTTTTTCAAAACAACATCTTACAATCTAACTTATTGCCCTAGCAGGATATTTTCAATGACGATGTGTTACTTACATATTGCAAAAATATATGACTCAATTAAACCTATTAAATGAAAGAATTTTGCTATGTTAGCTACAAAGCTCACCATTACTAGTTTTCGAATAAGATACTATTTTTGGAAGTAATATCATTTTTTAAGCGAAACATAGATTTTTTCAAAGTTATGGTTTTGTTTTTCGAAAACTTGACCAAAATTAAATTTTTGCTTATGATATTATTTTAAAAACAAAAAAATACAGTATTTTTACAAATGTGATGAAAAATAAAGATCCATTTTTAAACAAAAAATTTACTCAAACATTGGTTTTCAAAGAACTTTAAAAACCTGATTCTACAAATAGCGAAAATCGAAACTATGCAATTCATTCTTAAAAAATCTTAATTGAATATTGTAATTTCTGCGTACTTTTTTAGGGGAGAAAAGAGTTACTAAAATTTGGCAAAAGTAACTTTTTTTCAAAATAAATAAATAAAATTACATTAAAATTTATTGGCAACAAGATGACAAGAAAAAAAAATAGTGGGTTATAAACATGTAATTTAGAATGACTCTTGAAAGTGCTTTTTAAAAAAGCGGGTAGCAAAAAGTAATTTATTTCACAATAAAAAAAGTACATGAATCTTTTCTTTTTCCTGAAATGTTAAATTTTCTAATTTAATTAAAATTTACAAGCTTTTTATTCCTCCTTTTTGAAAGTATCAAAAGCTTTAAAGTCGGAAGTGAAATTAATAAAAGAAAGAAAATATTACGGTTACATTTTTTCTTTCATTTATTGACGGTCGTGGTTTTTCATTGGAGTTGTAAAAAATTCTAGACTTCCATAGTGTAAGTTCTTTGAGAGCAAAAACGCTGTCGTAAATGGCGACAAAAATTATGAGGGGTAACTTTATGTTTACAAAAAAAAAACAGGATTACTGTAATAAATTTATTAAATTCAAATGAAAGGTTTTGAATGTTAAAAAAAACCCCCCACCTTTTTTATATCATATTTTAAAGCACTTTTGAAATGATTTTTGGAAACACCTTCTCCATTTTAAAAAGTAACAATAAAGAACTAATTTTTATTCATTTTTTACTATTTCTGGATTTTTGGAAGACTTTGTAGAAATTTCACGGACTTTGAAATTTGAGACACAGTTATCTTTTGATTAACCGCCTTCTTTTTATTAAATCCACGTTTAGCAAAAATTTCATAAAATTTCATGGAATAGTCCAAAAAATCAAAATTCAAAGGTCTAGCTTTATTTAATACGGAAGAAAACTTGAAAGTGACCAGCCAGACGAAAAACAATAATGCCATAATTTTGTTATATTTTAAAATATGTCTTGAAAACGTGCCAAATGTTGCAATTTTTTACATGGCTTTAATTTATGCCTTTTGAAAAAAATTGTAGCCTTGAAGAATTTGAATTGAAAACGAAAAAGATGTAATATGACCATTTTTATAAACATTTAATAAAAAGCAGGTAATAATTGTAGAGAGCCAAAAGTCATTCATAAAAAGTGGTAGACAGCGTAACTACCGTAATATTTTGAAACAAAATGGAGCTCATTTATCTTCAAGACAAATGGCGCCCAAAAACTGTTGTTCTTTTATTTCTAATAAATTATAACTCACATTTTTGAAGTTAAAATAACCGTGTCTGGCAAGTTTATTTATAAAGTTTTTGTTTATGTTTGTTTAAACCTATAATTATTAAAACACAAAAAAGAGTAAAAAGAGCAGCCTGTCTGATGACCAAAAAGATTACTCGGTTCCAGTTACAGCCAGCTTTAAAAACTTGTAAATCTTAAAATTCTGTAAAATTTTATGATAGCATTGAACTGTACTGCTGCAAGTCTAGAGGGATGTCTTAAAACAAATTTTTTTAACATCGTCAAAATAGAGCATTCAGTTACTGTATTTTCATTTCAAAATTTTGTATCATTCAATGCAATTTCGAACCAAAGTTATTATTTATTATAAAATTTAAAAATGTAGTCAAACTTGAAAAAAAAGAAACAAAAAAAGCATAGAAATAAATGCAAAAAAAAAATAGAAATTCAGCTATACAATATAATAATCTCTAAAGTCAATTTTTCATAGGGTAAACGATAGAATAGGAATGTGAAAGATATGAAGTTTTTTTGTAACAACCTCGATAGAATAATTTGAAAACCATAAAAAAGAAAAAGATGAGAAAGAAATCAACGAACCACGTATGATAAAAGAAAAGAAGAAGATTAGCGTTAGTCGTCACTGCAAATCCAAAAACCATTAATAATTAATATAGTTAATATATCTTTGAAAAAAAATATATGTGCAAAGCTTTTTAATCTTGGTGTGATACGGTAGCCGACGATAAAAGGGGTTCATCTTCTAATAATCTTTGCCGCATTGAAATTGTTCCACGTCTTCGATAATTTTGTAAAACAATTCGGGAATCAATATAAAATCTTTTAACCAAGCAAAGAACCGAAAGGAAATTCTAAAAAAAGAATAATAAGCAAATGCGATTATTACGGTATTTATTTAAAAGCCCCAATTAATTTCCCAAAAAATGCATTAACAAGTTTTTATAGCTCTAACTTTTCTTGATCTTCTTCTTCGATTAAAAATTAGAAAGATCTTTGAAAATTTAGCACAAGAAAAATCAAGGATAAAATCCCAAGGGAAAATAGATAAAATAGCAATAATTACCATTAAAATGAAACTGTAAAAAACGTAAGACCACCCAAAGGAATTCTGAATCACTGGCACAAAGAATTGTCCAATAGCACTTCCAGCTGACCCAGTTCCATCGATCAATCCAGTTACAGTAGACATTGCTTTTTCATTTCCAGCTAAAGCAGGTTGAGATCCAAGATCTACAGAAATCGTTCCAACAATTAAATTATACGGTCCAGAAATTGTCACTCCCAAAACAGTCATCATTAAAACATTCAAAATTTTACTATCTCCAATATCTGCATAAATGAATAATGAAAATAGGGATGAAACAAGCAAAACCATAATAATTGGTGAACGATGTCCAAGTCTATCCTAAAAAACATATAGTTATTTTTTAATGTTATTTCAAAACAATATTTTTAAACTTACAGAAATTATTCCACCAGCAACAGAACCAAAAACTCCACCAAGATCATACCAAATTGCAAGTTGATTTGCTTCAGATTCTGACCAACCATATGCATGAGTTAAATAAAATGGAAGCCAAAAAAAGAATGCATAATTTACCATTTTAACACACGCATTACAAAGGCAATACTGTAATAATCACAATTACTGTATTAATTACCAATGATTACTGTAAACAAAAACTTACAGCTAAAACATTTGGTAATAATAGAGCTTGCCAAAAAGTAATTGGTTCATGATTTATTTCTTCAACAGAATCAATTGTTGTATCATTTTGAATAGATTCTTCATTATTTTCAATATCAATTACACCATGCGAAGTATTAATACTTATCATTTTCTTTGGTCTTACTTCAATTAAATAATGTAAACAAATACCACCAAGAACAATTAAAACTGAATTAACTGCATATGTCCATTGATATCCCCATGGAATAACAAATCCAATAACAAGTGCACCTAGAATATTACCAACTGGTTGACAACTTGCCCATGCACCCATTATAGCACCACGATTAGATTTTGGAAACCAATTTGCCATTATTGTTACTTCATTTGGCCATCCGCATGCTTGTACAACACCAAAAAGACACCAAATTACAATATAATATGGAATACTGTAGAATGAAAACCAATATGGAACTGAACCAAAAAGCATTAACTAAAAAAATGTAAAAACATTTTTTCCAAATTCCACAAACACTTTAAAAATATAGCTACCGTAACCGCAGAAGCCATCATACCAAGTACAACCACATGTTTTGGATTCCAACGATCACCAAGCCATCCCCAAAAGAATAAAAATCCAGCATAAAATATCATAAATAATCCGTCTAATGATCCGAGGAAATTCTTTGCTCCAACTTCAGAATCAAATAAAGGTTTGTGCGGATGTGAAGTGTCATTATTGAGCCAATCATTTGCCATTGAAGCTTTTACACCAGATAAATTTTTTCGACTTGCATGATAGAGGGCATAACTAAAAGAACGGAAAATTTGAGATATTATACGTCAAAAAAGCAATTAAAAACCTGGTAAATGTTAAGACAAATACAAGAACGCGATTTGATTGAGTTGACTCCATGCAAACGGTACAGCCACGTTTGTTACCCCTATTAATTATAATTTAAATATATACAAATTTAAATTGGATAAAAAGATAATATATAGCATTCAAAGCTAATACATTTCAAACCTTTGAACTACAGTAATCCAAAAATATATATTTCATTCAAACCACAAAAAAATAATAAAAGTGAAATCAAAAAAACAATTACAAGACAAAAATCATTTAATATATTTATCCATAAATTTTCGATGAAATTCTGAGCGAATTGAATCATTGATAAATGTTGCTTCTTTTTTACGTTCAGCCAGGCCCTTTGCACAATTCTTAAAAACAACATCATCATCCCATCGACGTTTAACCTTGAATTCTGCTTGTTCTTCATTAAGATTTAATAATGGATTTCCACGAATCATTGCTTCATGTCGAATTCTTTCTTGCTCTTCTCTAACTTCATCTTCTTTTCGAGCTTTTTCTGCAGCCCGTTCCTTTTTAATTCTTTCAAGTTCTGCCATTAATTCAGCATCATCATCTGAATCATCGTCATCATCATCGGAATCATTTAAAGTTTCATCTTCTGCCGGTTCATCTGCATCAGCATCAACATCAAAGGAGGTATCAACTCTGTAAAATTTTACATATAAACTTAAAAACTAATTTGAATATCATTAAAAATCTTACCGTTGTTTTTTCTCTGGAATACTTGTACCTTCAATTGCTCCAGTGATACCTTCTCTTTCACGTTTACGATCACGAATTTCACGTTCTTTTTCTTCTAATTCATGTCGTAAATTCTAAAAAAAACATATTTAAATTACAACAAATATTATATCTAAGAATTAAACAAACCTTTTCACGAACTTCATCAGGATGAGCTTGTCCAACTTGTCGATATTTTAAAGTTTTATGGGATGGTAAATCTCTGCTGGCATATTGTGTTGATAACTTTGATAAATCACTTTCACCTCTTTGTGTCCCACCTTTTGCAGTATGAAATGTGGGACGATGTGCAGTTGTCATTTTTTAAAATTACCGTTAGCAGTAGTAATGGTCAAAGAATACCTGAAAAAGATTTTTAGATAAGACAATGATAAATATTTGAAGTTAAGAAAGACAAGAAAAGTTGGCGGGTTAAAAAACCACAAAAAGATAATAACGAAAAAGGTAAAGACAACAGCAGTGGTAAAAAAAGGGGTTCTTTAAAAGCAGGTAAAAACAGGGAAGGATATATATTTTCCAATCCATACAATTCTTTAAAAACAAATCACTTTACTAAACACAAAAAATCATACGGTAATATTTATGAAAAATATCCAACTTTTATTTCGAAAGATATTGTCTCATCAAAAAATGCAAGCTGTGATTTTTTATAGCTGACCTTTAAAAAAGAGAGCAAAAAACAATTTGTGTATAATACAGTTAGACAGCAAACATTAATAAAAACAAACTATAAAAAGGTTAAAGCTTGCATTATGACTGTCGTAACCAAAAACACTATGCTTGTTCAAAAATAAAATTTGACCACAGCTTTTTTTCTTCACAGACAGAATTTGAATCATAAAACAATATCAAAAATCAAAAGCATCAGCAAAGAAAAAAAAACAAACAAAAAAAATTAAAGTCAACAACCACGCGGTATCTGAAAATACATAAAACACGTCATTTTACCCAATTTTATAGCGGTAATCGAGAAATGCTATTTTATTACGATTAATTAAAAGTTTATAGAATTCTTAAACATTTTTATGTTATCAGAATCGTAAAAAATTAACAGCAAAAATTAATGTTTTTCGATTTCCATAAAAAATTTCAGAATCAATGCGCGCGCTGAAAAAAATTATCTTAAAACGAAATTAAAAATAAAATATTTTTTATATTTTTTCCATCCCCTATAATATCGATATTTTTTTATAGCTCTTTTTTCCATCTCTATTTTTATCTTTCTTTATCTCTCTTTTTTTGCTTGTTCTCTTGCTTTCCATTTTTATACTATGCTTCTTCTAATTTTAATGTTGCTTTTTTTTGCCTCAAACAAAAAAAAAAGATAGAAAGGAAGGATGAAAGAGAGACACTAAAGAAAATGGAATTGCAACCACACCACCATCAACGCCGAACAACTTGTTCCCCTCTTCTTCGGTTCTTTTTTTTTGTTTTCCACAATTGTTGTTGTCACTTTTTTTTGAATCTGCATTTTTTATTTATGTAACGAGGCAGCAAGCAAGCAAAAAAGCAATATACAAGATTTAAAGCATTTTTTATTGTCTTTTTTGCTTGTTGATTGGTTTTGGTGATTTACATGTTTTTTACAAAAAAAAATGAACAATTAAATTTGCAACAAGTTTTATTACTTTATATTTTTGATCGATATTTGTGTTATGTACAAAACCTTCTTCCTCTCCTCTCAGTTACTGCATTATTTTTTTCATACTTTTTTGTCCTTTTTTCGTTCACTGTTTTTCATTTGTTTTAAACTTTTTTTATGGTATAAAAACCCTTTTTTTTGTTTTTGCCTTGTTATTGCGCATTTTTTCCCCAATAACAAGACCCGAGACAACAACGAATTTATATTATATATATTGCCAAAGTGCTGGCAGTAAGTAGAAGTTGCAGCCGCAGCACCCAGCCAGCAGTCAACTATAACTACCAACACAAGAAGGGGACAACCAAAGCGTCGTCCAAAAAAAAGTGTTTGGGGGCGATTTAGTAAGGGAAGAAAGAAGAAAAAGAAAAAAAAGAACGCAAATCAATATACGCGCCTTTCTTCTGCGTCAAAAAAAACTATTTTTTTTTCTTCTTGTGTTGTCCCTTGACATGTTTATGAATAATTCTATGTTTGAACCGTGCGCGATACAATTATGTTATATTAAAAATGTAGAAATTTCCTTATCTTTTTTTGTTGCTTGTACGTGTTATTGATTGAAAATTCACTTTTTTTATTATACTTTATTTCTATTTTTCAGGGGCAAATAAACTTCAAGAAATTTTTATTTTAATCAAAAAAGAAGAAGAAAGTCAAGCGTTTTATTTGTAGCGTAGAATAACAGTAATCTCATCTATTTTAATTATAACCACAACAATTTTTTCCATCAATCTGATTTAATATAATAATGTCATTGCCACAGCATACAGTTCCACCTGCAAAAACTACGGGTGCTGCAACTGGCGGTCAAACTCTATCTGCAACCGCAAATCAATTTGTTGATAAAATTGATCCATTTGCAAAACGTGGAAATTCTCGTCGAAGACGTCGCTTAGTAAATAGTAGTCGATATCATACTGAAAATGAACCAGATTTGCAACAATTGCCACTTTTGAAAGGTTTGTTGTTATTTTTGTTTATTCAACTTTATAAAATGCAGGTTTAGATACTGATGGTGAAGCACAAACTGCTCTAGCTATTCAAAAGCTACAACAATGTCAAAAGATATTTGATTTTTATGATGCTGTTGCACAATTGAAAAGTAAAGAAGTAAGTTTGGTTTAATCAGCTTATTACATATATTTTTATGCAAATTTGCTTCAGATTAAACGTGCAGCTTTAAATGAGCTTATTGATTTTATTACTACAAATCAAGGTGCCATCGTTGAACCACTTTATCCAGAAGTTATTAAAATGGTATCCAAAAATATCTTCCGTGTTTTGCCTCCATCAGACAATTCAGAATTTGATCCTGAAGAAGATGAACCAACTCTTGAAGTATCATGGCCTCATTTACAGGTTTGTGCTGCGAATTCATTTTACTTTTGCATAATGATGGCCTTTTTTAGCTTGTCTATGAATTTTTCTTAAGATTTTTGGAATCACCAGAATTTCAAGCTCAAATTGGTAAAAAATATATTGATCAAAGATTTGTGTTAGAACTTCTTCAACTTTTCGATAGTGAAGATCCACGTGAAAGAGATTTCTTGAAGACAATATTGCATCGAATTTATGGAAAATTTTTGGGTTTACGTGCTTTTATTCGGAAGCAAATTAATAATATGTTTTTGTCATTTGTTTTTGAAACTGATTCATTTAATGGTGTTGGAGAATTATTAGAAATACTTGGAAGTATTATCAATGGTTTTGCTCTTCCTTTGAAGCAAGAACATAAAGTATTCTTGGTTAAAGTACTTCTTCCACTTCATAAACCTCGATGTCTTTCACTTTATCATGCACAACTTGCATATTGTGTTGTTCAATTTATTGAAAAAGATGCTTCACTTACACCACAAGTTTTTGATGCGCTACTTAAATTTTGGCCTCGAACATGTTCCTCAAAAGAAGTAATGTTTTTGGGAGAAGTTGAAGAAATTCTAGATATTATTGAACCTGAACAATTCAAAAAGATTATTGATCCGCTATTTAAACAACTAGCCAAATGTGTTTCATCTCCACATTTTCAAGTTGCTGAACGTGCTTTATATTTTTGGAATAATGAATATATATTATCATTGATTGAAGAATCATCTGCACAAATTATGCCAATTATGTTCCCACCATTGTATCGTATTTCAAAAGAACATTGGAATCAAACTATTGTTGCACTAGTTTATAATGTATTAAAAACATTTATGGAAATGAATGGAAAATTGTTTGATGAGCTAACTGCAAATTATAAACTTGAAAGACAAAGGTAAGCGTTTCGAATATGGTAGAAAAATAAATTGAGAAAAAAACAATCACATTTTCTTAGATTTTGATATGTTTGATAAAACTGTCAAATTTATAAAATTGTTCATTTTTTAGAGAAAAGAAGAAAGAAAAAGATCGTGAAGAACTTTGGAGGCGATTAGGTTCACTTGATCTTGATAGACCGAATGCATCACCAAGAATATTATCAACAACATCAATGACATCATTTGTTCAACCACGGTCACCATTATCCGCAAATGCAGGAAATACTACTTCTTCTCCATCATCAACACCAGATTCAAAGGCAAATACTAGTGGTTCAACAAAGAAAGCTTCAACATCATCAACGGGCTCAGATGCAGGAAAAAAATGATATTCTTTTTATATATTTAATGATTACAGTTTATTGGTAAAAAGAAATGTTTTACTTTATTCTTTTGACATATTTTCTTTGTATAAACTAATTTTTTATATTATCATAGACAAAAAATTTGAAAAGAAGCATTCGATGCTGAGTCTTATCCAAAAAACTATTTTTAAATGTATGTGTCACCCCTCTTTTATTTCCGGTGTGTATTTTGGCACTATTTTTTTCATTGCCATTTTTTGCTACTTTTTTTTCGTATCACCTTTAGCTTTTTTTTTAAGTTATTGCCCTCTTTTTTTTAAAACAAATTTCTTTTTACTGATTTAGCTCAATGTTTCTCAACTACGGAGTCTTTTTTAAAATGTTTTCTTCTTTTTGATTCTGATGGTAAATATATATCTCGAAATTTGTAAAATGTATTAAAATAATGATATATTTTTTACCCTTAGTAACAAAAAGTGGTGAATAGTTTTTGGTTATATATATTTCATGGCACAAATTCTTTTTTTTCTAAAAAAAGCCTCTCTCCTTTATTTTTTGTTGTAATCTCGTACTCCTTCTTTTCTTCATTTTTTGCTCGAATGTTTGTATCAAAAAAAATTTTTTATATATTTTTTGTGATGATCAAAAAAAATAATTTTAATAAAATATGAAAAATGATTGCTTGCAGTTTTTTGTGTAAATGAATCTACAAACAAATAATAAAAAATTATTTTTATAATGTCTTTTTTTTTTTTTAGCCCAATGTTTTTTATTTTTTCTAC
>CABFKO010011192.1:0-11517 GCA_901766855.1 Panagrolaimus sp. ES5
TTTCCTTTTTTTTTGTTTTTGCTCGATTTTGAAAAAAAATGGGTTTTAAACTTGTTGTTAATAAAGGAGGTCAAAATACAATTAACGAAATTTTCAAAAATTTTGTATATAAAATTTTTGTCATAATTTTTCATTAAACATTAACATTTAAAAAAATAAGATCAAATTTTATTTTTCATTAATAGTCTGTTTTTAATAGTAACAATATTAATGTTGATGTTCTTTTTCAGCGTTGTTCTTTTTTCTCTCTATTGTTATGTTTCAATTATTTAAAAACAAAGATCACCCCCTTTTTATTGTTCTCATTTATCTGTCTTTTCAATAATTTTCTGATATTTTATCATTTTTATTGTCTGTTTTTTGACAGCTCAGAAGACAGATATATTTAAAGTGTTTGTTTCATTTTTGAGTTAATTTGTTGATAATTTTTATCATCAGCAGCTGGCGCAGTTTTTTTATCATTCTTTTTTTTGATCATGATTGTTGTCTAGCACTTTTTAAAGGTTATTTTTGTCTCTAAAAAAGTCTCATTTTGTTCAAGTTTTTTTGATTCACTTCTTTCATTTTTTTATTTCAAAATAAGAATCAAAAAATTTAAATTATTTGGCGCCATAAAACTCTCAAAAACAAAAAAAAGAAACAGAAAACAAACAAAATCACAATGCAGTCAACCTTTTAAAAACGTCTGTTTTTTTTTCTTGACTTTGCCTGTTTTTTTGCTGCTCAGCTTTCTTTTTTTTGATGATTTGCGCAGCGCAAAAGCGTAATTGAGTCGACTGATTTGTGTCTGAGGTCAAAAAACATCAGAAGCTGCTTTGGCGGTTTCATTTTTGTTCGAAAATTCTCTCACTTTTGAAGTCTTTTTTAAAAACTTTTTAAAAATGTGTTTGTAAATATAAAATTTTCAAAAATGATGGATGATAAAAGTTTTTTTTTCATTTAAAAAATAAAACACAACTATAGTTACGTTAAAACTTCGAAAATCGTTTTCAATATAAATATACCTTTAAATAAGTTTATGATAAAAGCTGTAAATCTTTCGCCAACACATTATCGTGCTTCAGTATTAAACTGAAATTTTTTGCCTAACTCTGAAAATAGTATTATCATTTCTTACAAAACAATCAATCTTCAATTCCACATTTCATAAAATGAACTGTTTTCAATGACCTTTAGCTTTTTAATTCTTTTTCTGATTAATAAAAAAACGTTTTTTCAGTATCAAAGAACATCATTGTGTGCTTTCTTTCTTCTGTTTACTTCATTTTTGCTTTCCTGCCTGCAAAACCTTTTCTTTCTTTCTTTTTTGCAAATTTTAAAACTATATCATTATTTGCAAAGCTGTGATTTCGACGTTTTTTTAAATGAAAACGTGCACTCAAATTTAGTTTATACAAGGTCAAATTGTTTTTTTTCGCTGTCATGTGTTTACTTTTTGGTTTATCTCCAAAATAAACGATTAAAAAGTTTTTTAAATGATAACAAAAAAGTATTATGGGAAATTTATAAGGTTGGCAAAATCACTGCATATTTTACAGGTATGTCGTCATTTTGTAAAAAGTATTCACTGATCTATCCAACACTTGGTCTATGTTTAATAATATTGATTAAGCTTATTTATTATGCTATAATAATTTTAACATGTCCGCCGATCTGTTTAAAAAAATCTAACAATGAATACTTTTGTTACCCTTAAGTTTTATTTCATGTCGTTATTACTGTTTTCACTAAAAGTTAATTGCTTTACCATAGTCCTCTTTCATCAAAAATCCTTTTTTTTGCAAAAACTGCAGTTGTTTTCTTTTTTTTATTGGTTATTCAAAAATGAATAATAGATTTTACATTTAATTGTTTTCATCGAGAATATAAAAAAATAATACACTTATTTTTTCCCTTGAAAAACTCGAACAGATAATTTTTTTAATGTCCTTGGCGGTCAAAGATTATTGAAATTATGAGATATGTTTCTGATTTGAATGTAAATAGGGTTTCCTTGATGATCGTCTGCTTCTTGCTTGGTTTTTACATAATTGATTTTTGTACAAAATTTCGAGAAAATTCTTTTTAAATTTTAATGAAAAAAATATACGCAAGAAAAAAAATAACCTTGAACTACTCAGATACCCCTTGTTTTTCCTTTGCTTTTTTCACTTTTTTGCCTCCACCTTCTATTTTTTTCGATTCAATGCGTATTTTTTGCATTTCTTGGTTTTTTTGGTAACCAATGGCTTTTTTTCGAAAAGGGTCAAACTTTGATCATTTTTTTCTTTGTTGTCGAATATTTTTGTGTTTTGGTTTTTTTGGTTCATGTTTTAAAACCAAGGTTGATAAATTGATATGCTATCACTGATTAAACAGCAACTTTGTTAGGTGAGTTTTCGAGGATGTAAAAATATATCAGTTTAATTTTCCAGAGAAGAAAAAAATTTTGAAGATACAGTATTCGTTTCAGTATTTGAGTTTCATTTTTTTGTGTGCATAAAATTAAATATTATGGTATTTTAATAAATTAAATTTTAAAAGTCCACGAATATTTGTAAAAACTGAAAGCAAAAATTATTCTTCTTTCTTTTCTCTAATGGAATGCCAAACCTTGATCAGTAATCCTTTTCTTTTTAGAAGCAGCAAAAAAAACTTTTCAGTGAAGGTCAGTCACAAGATTACGTATAAATTTTTTTTCAATCTTCAAACAAAACAAAAAAATCCAAAAAGACCTTTGCCTTTTTTATTGTCTATTTTTTTACGCGCTTTTTTCTTTCCTATTTTTTCCGTTTTTGCATCATAAAAAAAGAATAGCAGCAGCTGTCAGAGTTTTTTCGCGCAACATTTATTTTCATCGTTTTTTTTCTTCTTTCCGTCGAAATTTATTCATTGCCTTTCATTTTTTTCTTGTTTTGGCTAAAATTTGGGGGTCGAGATTTTATAAATAGTTTTATTTTAAGACCGGGCCCGAGAATAATTGAACCCTCCAAGGTTGAAAAAAAAACACTGTAACAAAAACAAAAACACATCCTCTGGCAATGCTCTGCTGCCATATGTGTTTTTATGGAACTCCTCCTCATTGTTTTCAATTGAGACAAGCCTTTTTTTGCGACTGCTTATTTTTTTGCTATGCTGCCAGCTTGAACTCCATTGACCTTTCGGGCGCCATTTCTCGGCAAAAAACGCAAAGAAAAAAAAATGCTGCCAAAACAATTCCAAAAAAATAAACTTGTTTTTTCTCTTGCTTTCACGTGGTTTACAGCTTTTTTTGAGGGCAAAAAAATATATAGAAGATAATAAACAACAGACGACTAACAAGAAAAAAAGGAGGGAAAAAAGAGGAAGCAAATTGAAAGCCAGAAAAAAAAACAAAGTTTATTTTTAGCTATTATTGCATTCAAAGCTTGCAAAAATGGGGAGATATTTTTAGAATTGTTGTGTCAATTTTTAGCCTTTCCGTCGTTTTGTTTTTGTTATGTTTGATAAACAACAAAGTTGGTTGTTTTTGAACTTTTCTTTTTGTAGCGTATGATTTGTGCCATGCCATAGAAGGGAAGGAGATGACAAAGGATTGCGTGAAAAATATTTTGAGATAATTTTTATGTAAATAATTAAATGTGATAAACAGTGTGACGAATTGTTGTCTTCAAGGATAAATTTGTAGCTTGTCTATTAAAGAAATTATTAAAAGTAAATAATAAATAGATTTAAGAGCTTCCTTCGATTAAATGCTAAAATCCGTTTTTAAACTTAAAAAACATTTAGATTTCACTTTTTTCTTCCCAAAAATCTAAGTTATTGCCAAAGTAAAAATTGAATTTCAGTTTCATCTTCAATCTTGAATTCTAAAAATGCAACAATAAAATTAATTTGTTTTCGTGTTTTTATTTGTTGCTTCTTTTTCTGCATTAAAACGGTTTCGTCTTCTTTTTTCTGCAAAAATATCTAACCTCTATAATCCAATTTCAACAATATTATTGCCGCAAAATCCCGCAAACCTTATCGCATTATGGTAATCGCATCAGCTTAAAAGTAAAAAGAAAAAAATGGAAAAACAATAGTTTTAAAAGTGACTAAATTTAAAAAGTTTCTAAACCAAAAATGTGTCATCTAAAAATGTGTTTTGAAAAAAATCTGACATTGGTTTTAATTTACATAAAATTAGAAGTGACTTATGTTTAAGGATCTAATTACATCTGAAATGTCCGACATGGGATATTATCAGGAGCTTAAAATCCCACGTTGATGTTTCTGTAATTAATCCGAGCATGTGTCTAAAAAACATATCCTTTTTTTGTGGATGATTTTCCTTTGTTTCTGTCTGTTTTTCTATATTTATTTAGATTTTTTCCTGAATAAATATAAAAAGAGAAAGAAGAATCTCGTGTTTATACATGCTAATAAAGGATGGATGGATGACAAGAGACCAAAGTTGGTTAAACAGAAGCAGAAATGAATGATGAAAAATATTTTGATGTTTTGAGTTGTGTTTTTGTAAATTGAATGTTTGAACGTTTATTATGTATTACTAAAATGGTAAAGCAAAAATATTTGGGTTGAATTTAATCAGATACTCCTCCTTCTCTTATTTTATCTTTGCAGCTTTGATAGCTTTTTTTCTCGTTTTTCCTTCTCTTGATTTCACATATTTTTAACTCATTTTCCTTCTTTTTTTTCAGTTCTTTTTCCTCCATTTTTCCCTTTTCTTCGTTTTAAAATCAATCAATTTTTTTATTCCTTCCCTCTTTTGATTTCCCTATTTCCAGCCTATACTTTTCATTTTTTGGTTCCATTGGTCACAACTTTTTCAAAACTTTTCATCTTTCTTCTCTTCTTATATTTTTTTTGAATCATCAAGAGCAGCGCGAAAGGCCATTATTGCGCTTTGATAGTTTTAGTTTTTTTTTTCTCCTCAAAGTGTTCTCGGATGATTGAAAATAAAAAAGAGAAAAAGAAAGACAATTGTAAAAAAAATGGAAAAATGGCAATAAGGAAAAAAACGTGACCATGTTTACTTTATCGGGCTTATATGATTGTTAGGAAAAAAAAGGAAGCGCAAAAATTCACAGGAAAAAGTGATTGAAATTTTTTTGTGAGAAAAAAAGCGGAGTAGAAAAATCTCGAAAAATAGCAATTCTTTTGTCCAAAATTAAGCTATCTGAAATCGTAAGATTGAACATCTTTCTTGTGAGAGCATTTATTAGCTTTGAGTATACGTGTTTTTAATCATTGAAACAAAAAGAAAAACAATGTTCTGCTACTGATTATTCTTTTTAATAGAAAAAAAAGCATAACAAAGAAGCTCCGGTTTTTTTCATTTTTATTTTAACAAAGCGAATACATGCAAAAAGAAAAAAATGGAATCTTAATTCTGTTTGTTATATATAATTTTAAAAGCTTTTTTTCATTGAATCTTTGCTGCTTTTCAGTTTTTGCTTTAAAAACATTATTATTATTATCTCTTTCGTCTTTTCAAATCCAAATTGATTTCTTATTTTAAAAAAAATACATCTAAATTTTACAGTTCAACTGTTTTATTACTTTTATTTTTTTGGCTGTTTTTTCAAAAATTTGTCATAAAAATGCTCCTCTTTTTTCCCACGTTTTTTAAAAACGTTTATGCCTTTAGGGTGAAAAACAAAAATAGAAACATTCTCTTTAAAACCTAAACATTTTATTTTTGCATTTTTATTACTTTTTTATTACTCATTTTTATGGTAACTTTTAACGCAAAAACAGTTTTTAAAGATTTCACTTCAATCTTTGATAATAAATGATAAAATGTAATGATAAAATAAATTTTGTAGCCAAAGATTGTTGCCTTTTTTAAAAATAATAATGAATCGTAAAAGTTGTTTTTTGTCGATATTTGCTGATTCATTGTCTGTCTGGTTTTTTTATACGTGTTCCATATCCTTTTAAAAAATTTATTATTTTATTTTGCCACGTGTTTAATTAATTAGACTAAAATTTAAAAAATGGTAAACAAAGTAATTTCTGTATTTTTAGATTCTTTCCATTTTTTTCTTCTTTTAAATGAAAACATAAATTATGGCTCTTGAACGCATACAAATTTATTCTAAGTTCTATTTGTGTATTGAAAAGCATGACTTTTAACCTTCAGAAGTTAATGTAAAACTGCAAAAATAAAGCTCAAAAAGCTAAACTTCCAATTTGCAAGTTTTTCATTCATTTTCTGCAACATAACTTTTTTTGTTTCATCTTTTTTCTTTCCTTTTTACCGATGTCAATTGAAAAAAAAACCTTATCAACATACAATTTTTTTGCTGTTCTGTTTGTCTCTTTTTTTAAAAAAAGCCACGAGTTTTCAGTTTAAAGTGTTTTTTTTTGAAGTTTTTTGGAAGACTTTTTTCGCTTTTTTTCTTTCCCGTTGCATCACAGGTATATAATTTTCGGGTTTGTTGCTGCTGCTTTTTGACACAAAAAATTATAGAAAATAAAAAGAGATAATACCTAGAAAATCACGTGGTTTTTATTGCTGCTTATTTTGCTTTGTTGCAACGTTTTTTCTAACCTTTTGAAAAAAGATAGAAAAATAGAGGAATTTGTTGCTGCCGCATTTTTTTGGGAATAATTTGAAAGAATGACTTCAAAAAAAAACAGTTGTTTTGTTTTTGGAAAACATAAAAAAGTTTGAAAACCAAGTATCAAACATTTGTTTCCGTGTTTTTATTTTTTGGCTGACATTTTTTTTGATAAATTTTTTTGCGTTCATTTGAACTTGAACGAAAATAATTTATTTTTTGACTGTTAAAAGCATTATATTTTTTCTAGTTTCTATTCATTTTTTTTGCAAGTTTTTAAGTGTTTTCGTGCCAAGTTACGATATTTTTTATTTTTTCAACCATCTATATCTGTAATCTATATTTTAAGAATTTAAAAATATTAAACTTTGTACATTTGGAAGCTGTTTTTGGCATTCATCCCCCCTTTAAAAACTATACTATTTTCAAACTTTTGTTATTTTTCCGATTATATCTTTTCCAGGTGAAATCTTCATTTAATCCCAAAAACATCTGTTCTTTGTTTTATTTTTATCATTTTTTAATTATGCATTTGATTTTATTTTATTTTATAAAAAAGAATATGTAAACAGCTGAATACACAATATATTTTTTTATCATGAGTTCAAACGTGCTTCAACCATTTTACATAATTGTGTTTTTTGTTTGTCGTTAAAAAAATGGATGCATCCTTTTTTTGGATTTTTTTGATGGAGTTTAAAGCGACGAAACTAACAAACACATGGAAACGCTTATTTTTCGAATTTTGATTTTTGTTTTGTCATTTTTTAGTTTAAAAATATTTTGGTTTTTTAGGTTTACGGAATTTTTATTTGCTAAAAACGGAAAAAAAAACATAATTCATTTTTTTAGAAAGTGGTAAATTTATTTACATTAATTCAATAGTTTTTTAATTAATAAAAATGTCGTTCGACGTTACTTTTTGTAAAATAGTTTAAAAAAATACCCGTTTTATTTTATGCAGCAGCATTCAAAAACAAATTCATTTTTAGTAATTCATGTTCAAAATTCTCTCCTTGTCTTTTCAACTCTGTCATTAATATTTTATGACTATTGTTTTTACATTTTCTCTTTTTGAAAAATTGTTGACTTTTATTATTGACTGGCAAAAAAAAGGGGGAAAAACAAAATAATAAACCTCCCTTTTTTTCTTTTTTGGGGCTATTTTTCATTCATTATTTTTACTCAAGTTTTTTTAACGTTGTTTATACTTGGTTTTTTTTATTGCATTGAAAAATTGTAAAAATAAAATTTTAAAAAAACAGACGGTCATTGAAAAGATTTTTTTCGACCCCAAAAAATTTATTGTTGTTTACTGTTAGATTTTTTTCCCTCTGCTTTTCTTTCTCTTTCATTTTTTTTTTAAATATCGGTCAAAATAGTTGTTGTTTTTTTGATCTCTTTTTTTTCCTCCGCGATATTTCGTATTTTTTTTGCGTTTTTCATTCATCAACAAAAAAAAAGATAAATATGGTTTGAATGTTTTGAAAAACAACCTACTTTTTTTATTCAAAAATTTTCTAAAGTAAAAGTTTCAAAATCCAAGTGTAATTAGAAAAAAAAATCGTTGTTGATAGATTTTATATTTCTTATTTTTTTTCCATCCTTCATTGGTGTTTTTTTCCTAAGAAAGAATATAATTTGTTTGAGAGAGAGAAAAAAAGTTTCATCAGATGTTCTTGATTTTTTCCATTTTATTATTTGTCGTTTCTTTGCTTTTTTGGTTGATGGAAAAAAATGGAGGAGAAAAAAAGGTGGATCATGAAAAAAAAAGTATTTGCTTGTTTATTGCCGGAGGGGAAAAACAGGGAGAAAATTGTGAGGAAAGAAACTACTGTTGTTTACTGGAAAAAAAGACATAAATCATGTTTTTCTTCCCAGGCAAGCTGTAAATACTTGGTAAAAGCTTTTCTCAATAAAAAATATGTTTTTGTATTTATAATTGTCGTGCATTTTTGGAACAAACAGAGTTTTTGTTCTCTTTCAAAGAAATCAAGATTCCCAGGGTTTCCTAAAGCAAAAAATAAGTAGAAATTGTTTTGCTACAATTTATAGCCTATAAAATGGAGAAAGGTGGCTGAGAATTTTTGGCATAAGTTGGAAATGCTTTAACTAAAAATCAGTGGTTGGTTGAGAGGAATTTTTAAAAGATGCGTTAAATTAGCTCATTTTTGTAAATTTGTCTCTCACTATCTGTACAATTGGGTAAAACTTTGATGCCAGATTTTTGATTACAATGTTTTGCGCTAAGTTTTGACTCATTATTTTTTGCTAATCTGAAAATGTTTTTTGTTTATCAATATAGATAAATAACTGAAAATCATCCACTTTCACAGTTCTTTTGTTTACAAAAACAGCAAAAAAACTAGTACTATCATTCTTGATTATTCATAACCACTTCCACTCTCTTCTTCTTCTTCTCGATGCTTCTCTGCCTCTCAAACAACAAGCTTCAAAATATTTTCGTCCATGATCTCATGACTATTTTTTTCGGTCCTGTTTTTTTTTTGTTTCAAAGCAAAGCAAAGAAAACGTGTATGTGCTTTTTCTTTTTCTAAAGCAATAACAAAAAAGAGCAACTTGGCAGCGATCCAACCACAACAGCCGAAAACAAAAAATAAGATCATTTCATCTTAATTTTGTTTTTTTCTCGTCTCCTTTTTTTATCGCCTTTAAATAAAAATATTCATCCCATTTTTGCGTTTAGTCTTTTTTGGTTCCTTGTTTACGCATATTTTTTTTTCCAAAGTCTCTCTCTTCTTTTTTTTCGAATGGCTCATCCTTCCCCCATTCAAGAAAAATACGAAAAAATCTGCGAAAAAAAAAGATTGGAATTTTGTTTTTTTCCAAAAAAACGTGATGAGATCAGGGGGTAGACTAAGCAGCCAATTTTGTATAAAAATTTTTCTGTCTTTTTTTTTCTTTTAAAGACCAAAAAAGATCAGTCAATGCCTGCTTCCGTTTATTACAAAAAATGATGAAAGATCGAAAAATATCTTTTTGAAATGAGAGAAAATTCCTTTTTATATTTTTAGAAAAAATAGATAAGATTCTTTTTTACAAAAAGCTTAAAAAATAGTTATTTTAAGCTTCTTGTTTTTCTTTTATTGAGAAGATTTTAAGAAGATAAATGATACGGAAGTTTTTCGGTGTGAGATATAATTAATTCGTCATATTTTTTTCGTAAAAAAAATGAAGATAAATGCCATTTTAGTTGAAAAAAAGAGGGATAAAGTTAAAAAAGTTAATTTCTATATTAAATTTTTTTTAAATGTGAATAACTTTTTTACTGTGTAAAAATAGCACGACACATATCCTTGAAAACTTTACACTTTTTTTAAATGAGTTACTTTTCATCATCCATTTTTGGCTTAAGTTTTTACTTTTGATTACGATAATCACAAAAGTTTAGACATCTCAAAAAATTTGTTGTTAATGAACTAATTTTTTATGATGCTATCTTTTTTGACCTCTAATAGTTTTTTTTCAATAAACTTACACAAAAACAAAACCAAAGAACCATTAACAACTTTTGTTATTTTTCTTTTTTTAATGTCAAAATATGTAAAATATGTTTACATTCTTATTTTTTTTCTGCTTCTTTTAGATTTTTTGGTTCCATAAACTATTTCTGTTTTTGCTGCTATTTTTTCGTTGTCCAGAAAAGGCAAGAAAAAAAAGAAAACGGTTTTATCTTTGATGCCATGCTTTTCTCAAACTTTTAGAGATAAAAAAGATATTTACGTTGTTAGTTTTTGAAGAATTCTATGAGAATTCATTGTTTTTTACTGATAAAAATTGGTTCCATGAAAAGCATCTTTATTCCATATGTTTTGCTTTAAAGCTTAATAAAATGAATAAAAGTGCAAAATGTTAAAAACAGCTTAGAAAGCATTTTAATGCCTTTCCGTCTGTCTTTAAATGCTTTTTTTTTGTTTTGACTTCTGTAAAGTGGTGATATTTAACACAAATAAAACAGTCATGTTCGAGAAAGCACTAGAATAGTCTTTATCACATGTTTAAATCAGCATTGATCGTATTTTAACAATAGACGTTTTAGTCGATGCTTGTCTGTTAGCAATGATCTGGAAAAATCTTTAACTTTTTATTTGATACTTTTTTAAAAGCGCTTTCAAAAACTTTATTTTTCAATGATGCATGTGAGTAGCTTACAAGGTTAATCAAGCATTGCGTCATGATGATAAGGTTTCGGTTGTTGTTTCTTTTTAATTGAGTCATTCTGATGGTCACTGTATTAAATTCAAAAAAACATATCTTTAAAGGCGGAGCTAAGAAACCATCTGAGACCGATCTCCTCCTCCATTTTTTTGATGTTCTGTTTACATTTTTTTTCATTTATTTCTCTTTTTTGTATCATTTTAGCATTCTGTTTAGGCGTTTGTGAAAAAGTGCTTCATTGGAACACTAAAGCTTATCAATTGTAGTACTGAAGATAAATTTAATGCTTGTTTCATTTTTATATTTTGTGCTTTGTCGTATGCTGCTATAACATTTTTTTTGGTAAAAAAAATAATTAACTTTATCAGACATTTATTCGAGCAAAAAGTATGGCTCTGTTTTAGCACTTGAGGTGAGCAAAAAGTTAATCAAAAAATTGAAGTTATAAGGGAACATTACTGTACTTTTTAAGCTGGCTTAAACTATTAGTTTTATATTTGAAAACGCTACATAAAACAAGAACCAATAAGTGTTGAATAAGCCTTAAAATTTCTAAAGTTCTCTTTTGTTTTTTTTGGAAGATGTTTTTCTCCTTTTTTTGTTGCCGTGTTTTGATCTAAAAAAGTAGCAGTCGTAACAAAGTTTTTTAAAAAGTGGTCTTTAATTTTTAATTCTTTCAAGGATCTCATCTATTTTTTTCTTTCTTTTGTTTTTTTGAAAGCATTCATCTTTGCTTTCATTTTCTTTTTTCATGAGCCACAGAAGCCGTTTTTTTCTGCTAAAAGGACATCTCACAGAAAAAAATCCTGTT